>JBBPCY010000018.1:2699153-2712498 GCA_037974405.1 Brachyalestes nurse
AGGTTCTCGTTACTCGTTACCTTCAGTTCTGAAAGTGGGTGTTACTGTCTCACTTTTCTAAAATGTGATTGTTTTTTAGCAGGTGACAGCCTATCAGAAATCACCAGTAGTGTTTCGTCACGTCTGTAGGCTGTAACACTGCAACGCCAGATAGGCAGCAGTTAGCTCATGTAACTTTGAGAAGCATCACAGTCGTCGCTATTATTTTTCCTGCACTGCAACATTTCTACCCAGGCACTTTTGCTGCATGCACTCATTCAAATATTGTTGCAGTGTGTGGTTTAAGTGCCTTAAAAAATCCGGTCGGGCAGGAAATTTTGGACCGGCGCGGAATCCCGAAAATCCCAAAATCTGACCATTAATGAAGGGACTTGGGGGTTTGCCAACCCTGTTCCTATAGGCACAGTGACATGCAGTTTTCAGTTCTTTATATGCTTTAACATAGCCTCTGTAACACTTTTCCATTGATGGAAGAAGTAGGGAGGGGCTGGATTACAGTCAGTAGTTGTACACCTACAAAATGCACCTGTAAAGTTGGTCTACCTGATTACACAGACTGCTGAAGAAAGATTCATACAGGATTCTATCTCTCTGAGGCCTTGTTTAAAGTGGGGGTGAAATAAAAGCTGTTTCAGTACATTTTCTTTAGAAACAAGTCATTATCTAGTAAGTTTTAAATTTTGCTTTTGTATCAACGAGAGATCCTGGAGGCCCTTCACACTTTTTTAAAGGCAGCTAAGGGTCTTTTTTTCTGGGACTTTTTGAATCAACATTATCTTAGAAATGGCGGCTAAGTTGTATTAACCAGATTAAGCCCAGGTGACCAGGTGCCCAAGTGAGAATTGCTTATGGGTTGTATCTGTAAAAATTCACAGCCGAATTTCAGAATTGTCGCACCTGTCACAGCTGCATCTCCTATGCCACACCCTGGCTTCTCAGTCTCCAGAGTACTAAACCTGGGCGTCACACCTTCCCCACCATTACATCTGTTTTGGTTTCTCCCTTTGCTCTAATGAACCTCAACTGTTCCTAAATTTGATTTCCCCTTTAAAGCCCAGCTCAAACTTAATATCTTTGTCCATTCTTTCTCATGACTAGATTTGGCTGCTACCTGTATGTGCCATGAGTACTTTGATCGGACTGGTTTTGGAAACTGTATTACTGAGCCAGTTCCAAATAAATGCCTCTTTGTTTTTGTTTTCCTGCCTTTCTGAATAAACTCACTGAGAATCACTCCTGCAAGTGCTTTTTTATCTCGACATGCCAGTTGCATAAATGGCATTTCAAGATGGTGATCCTGTATAATAAGCAAATAAAGAAACTTTTGCTGGATTGATACCACAAAAATACCACTGAAAGGTTATTTAGGGAACCAAGGGATTCTTGTGTGGTATTGTTCCAAAGAACCCTTTTGGCACCTTTGGCATTTTTAAGAATATAGCCAGTCAGTTGGTAAAATGAAAATCTGATCATGCTTGATTGGGGAAACAAATCTTTGGTGTGTTTTATAATTTCAGTGTAATGTCCAATAGTTAGTCAGTAGAAAACTTGATTTCTTGTAAAAATATTATAAGTATATAAGTCCTTTACTTATCTCAGTGACCCTAATCATGTTACTTAATGAACCATTCACACTATGGAATGGAACATTTCAAAAGCTTCTTCCAGAGTTGTTATGCTTGAGTAGAGAGTATAAATCATGTTGTATGTACAGAAAAGAGTTAAGCAGGGTGCTATTCTATACATTGGAGTCAGTCAAAACATTTTAGGTCACATTTAGATGATAGTTAATCGATTCTTAATGTGTGGCCTATAATGAGGTTTTTAATCGTTTTTATGGGGGAAGTGTACAAAATCACAAAGTATTTACTGGAAATAACCTAGTTAGTGGTAGTGCTATGACATTCCTTTCCCACAGATGGAATACAGGAGGATGATAAATAGGACAGAAACAATGCCCTGCAGTCAGTAAATGTATACTTACAGTTTGCACCTATAAGCTAGGAATGCTTCACTGTATTGTACTAAAATATTCTCATTCCAGGCTTCTCCTCCTCCTCCACATATTTCCTGTAACCTTTACATGTTTATAGTCATTCTGTTGCTTATAGCATAACAGTTTGAGTTCTGCCATTAGCAAGATGTTCTGTTGCAATTAGCTTGTACCATGACAGAAGAGTTATGATTGTTCTGCCTGATTTTTAATGCGTTCGTGCAATGCAGAAAATGTAAGTTCTGATTGTCACGTGGGTAGTGGGGGTGTGGAGAATGGGACGCATGCGTAGGAGCTGTGAAACCAAGCTTATTGCAGAAAATGAGGGAAACGGAGCAAAATGGAAATGGAACACTGGCTCTTACAGCACAGGGATAACAGTATGAGGAACAGAAGGATCATAGACTTTACTGGGACACAAACAATGTTTAAATGTGTCAGGAATCAAACAGACAAGAATGGGCACGCTACAGTTCTTTCAGAGAACACAGACAATATAAACAGAGGCTACAGTGATAATAATTACAGCGATTCTGCAGTAAAAATGCATCAGTACATTTTTGTACACCACATGAACACAGATTGGTTCCAGAATTTGTATGTACAATAAGCCAGACTGGTCAAAGATCTCTCTCGCCACCTACAAGAGAGGTTAAAGTAGACTGTACTTCCTACAAATAATCCAATCCTGCAACACGTCTGCAATACAACCTCTCTAAAGAATCTACAACACCATGTTGCTAATGTTCTATGAGTCTGTAGTAGCCAGTGTTGGGAGTAATGCGTTACAAAAGTAATTAATTCCTGTAATGCATTGCTTTTTGCTGTAACGCGGTAATGTAAGGCATTACAGAAACAAATTTGTTAATATTTTACTCAGTACAAGTGTCAGTACAAATGCACGTTACAATCCATTTGTAACCTGGAATGAAGTGATGTTTTTTTTTCTTCATACAAGTTTGGTAAAGGAGAAATGTCCACGCAAAATGTTTCACTTATTGTAGTCAGACAGAACAGAGAGATGAGTGAACCTGCAACTGATCTAACGTTGGATAGTACTTTAACCATAAACCTAGCTCAGTCAGATACCACATGACCTTCCACTGGCTGTGTAATGAACTAAATTTAGATTGTCAAATCCATATTTCCAGTTATTTTGGTGAGAGTAACTTAAAAGTAATGCAATAGTAGTGTAATGCCTTACATTTTAAATACAATAATATTGTAATATAACAAATTACTTAAATAATGCATTACAGTTGAGAAGTAACTTGCCCAACACTGGCATTACCCTTAAAGAAAATGTAAAGGTAAACCCGTATTCGCCTCTTTTCAAGGTAAACTCGTCTTTAATTTAAATTCGCCACCGAGATATGGAACTCGGAAGGTTGCGTGACAAAAGTATTGGGACCCGGTTTTCAGAGAATAAAACCTAATCTACTCGGGCTAAAAATACAAATGAAGGCTCGTTGGAAAGGTCTCCTGGAGATCTACCAAACTGTGGAGTTTGAAGTGCCTGAGTGCTTTCCCAGCCGAGATATGCAAAAGTATTGTGACACCGCGGCGAGGTGAACGGGTCCCCTTGTGCAAAAACATCCAGAAAAAATATATTTATTGCCACAAATAAGCAAAGAAAGGCAGAGGACATTTGCAGTTTCCGCGTTTTTGTGGAGATTCGTTCAGTTCTCAAAAAAAATCTGCATGTCCTGATCCATGTAAAACTGAGGGATTACTGTATATATATGTATGAACCCTAAATAAGCCCCCAAATATGGTCCCAAAATCCTTTCATTTAATTTTAAACTCAGCTTAATACAAAAGCCTGAATTTGTAATCAGCAGCAAGGAGAAATAAATAATGCTCTCGGATTTTCTACTTTCAAACCTATAGCCTCTGAGTAAAGCGGTATTTTACCATCCCATGCGCTTTCTTTGTGTTCTTAACAGTACCAAAAAATGTATAGTTATTTTTTATATGGAAATGCAGCTGAATTTACATTGATATTTATGTTAGAAAATCAGTAAATTACATTTTTCTTAGTAATTTAGCACTAAAATGCATGAAAAATGATATACTGCCACAAAAAAAACTGTGAAGCCCGGGACACGCCCCCTCGTCCTTGTGCTGGGTTGTTTATGTCTGGGTTCATTCCATTCAGGTGCCCAAACGTAAACAACCAGTACGAGGACAGGAGGCATGGCGGACGAGCCCGGACGTCACAAAAGCAAAAAAAATGCAGAGGATACCTGCAGTTTCCGCGTTAGTGCAGGGGTTTCAGCGAACAATTATTAGTTCCACGATGGACTGAAACCGCGACTGCTGATCCACGTTAAATGTGGGGATTACTGTACATTGTTATTTTTAGGTAACACTGCTGTTTTGCTAGAGATCTATATTTGTCGTTGCAAATAAATGTTTGACACTGACATACCCCTGCATTCAGTCTTGTCCTGGAATGTGTTCATGGGACACCTGGAAAGACACACTCCATTGTAGCTGACCATTGCAGGATGCCAACACGATATGCAGTCGTCTGCATCCGGTCCATCACAGTCCGCGCAGTCACTATGACAACCCTTACACTTCTTTTCTTGCACATTTGTGAAGTAACCTTTAGGACAGTCATCCAAACAGTGGCCCTCATGCAGAAAGTAGTACTGTGCACATTCTAAGTAAAAAAGAAAGAAAGAGAATAGGAAAGGGAAACAGGAACACAGACAGATTTCAGTGTATTGTGAATATATAAATGGACCTATAACTCAGCCCTGAGGTACGCCAATCAGCAAATATTGTCTGTATATGTGGCTATTGTCTGGTAACTGTTACAATCTGAAATATCATTTGACATGTCTTATTTTTTAAATATGTCAATGTATATGCATGTACATGCATTTCCAAAGTTCCCAGTATATCTCAGACAATTTAACAACTGTTTCTCAGTGTTGCTCACCACTGCATTTGCCATTTCGGTCACACTGGTTGCAGCTATGGGGACACTCCTCGCACACTTCCACTTCCTCTTTCACATAGAATCCAACAGGACAGTGGCCTACACAGGTGTGTTTGTAAAGGAGGTGCTGCTTCTCACAGCTCAGACAGTTGTCAGCACTGGCCTCACACGAAGCACATCCTTCAGCACAGCTATGGCACTCGCCGCCACTGGAGTAACCCCTGTAGAGAAGCAAACAAATGTATATGTGTGACAAGTCTCTCACAATGCAGTGTGAGAGACACAGTAGGATTTATCTGTTCACATGTCCCTAACAATCAGCCAAGACTTCTTCAGTTTTGTCCTGAACTTATGGGTCTAACAGAGGTAATAATCCACCGTCTCAGAACTGTGAAAATTGCATGTCTACATCACACACTTGCCTTAAACTGATCCTTTTCTGAAAGATACAGGGCATGAGAAGAGATATTCCATACCTTTCACACTCTGGAACACATAAGCCGTCCTGTAGGTAAAGCTGGGCTTTGCTAGACCTGCACTTCAGGCATCGATGAGCTTCCTGGCAAAACACACAGCCTGGCAGGCAATCCTCACAATGGCCACTTGTCTTATTCCCATAAGTACTCGCTGGACAGGACAACACACACCTCTGCTTGTCTGCTACTAGGAACATACCTATGGAGAACACACAGACACACAAAGTGGAGAACTGTACAGAAGATCTTCATCTTAAAAATAAAATTTTATTTATATAATACTTTTTAGTTACACCTCCTGTGTAAATCTCTCTGTAGATGTTTAGCTTGTATTCAGCTAAATGTCTCTTAAAATCCTGAATTCATAAAGAACAGTCACTAGAAACAAAGGCAACTGACTACTTCTAGAGAAGCTGTGAGCAGGTGTCAGGCTTCTAGAAGCATGGTGGTCTCTTCTCACCTGCCATCTACAAACACTTCTATTCTTCACCCCCCAAAAGTTTTTTGACTGTAGGTAGACTTACGTTTTTAAATAAAAGCCTTAATCTTAATCCCAACCCTGTTAAAAAGCAACTGATTTTCCCCCTCTGCTCTTTCATACCTTAAAAACCTGTAAACTGTAGTTAATCTACTGGGTGCTTTCCAAATATCTCCCAGTCACTCAGTGTACTGATACAATTACTTGTTGCTGGATGGGTGTTGTGGACAGTAAGTGGACTCACCTTCCTTACAGGCATTACACTGGTTTTCCCCAGGCCCCGAACAAAGCATACAGGTAGAATGGCACTGCTCGCAATCCCCCAACCCTACAGACAACACATACATTTGAGATAGTTTGAGAAGAACCAAACAGAAGCAGGAATGTTAAGATCAACCAAATATATTTTCTGCCACACACCTGGTAAAGTGGCCCCTTATAGGCACACATGAACACACCACAGCATAGCACATAATGTCTTCTCTGCATTTAACACATTCACCAAGTGAAGCAGGGGGCTGCCATCAACGAGGGGCACACAGGGAGCAGTGTGTAGGGATGTAACCTTACTCAAGGGTATATCAGTGATGACACTAGCAGCTGGGATTTGAACCCACGACCTTCTGATTGCAGGGCCAACGCCCTAAAACCAGGACACCAGCTGCCCTACTCATTATAGCAACTGAGTAATAACTGAGCTCTCATTATAGCATTCAGTGCTTGATAACATGGAAAAAGGACAAATGCTCATTAATGTCTATGTTATGGAAGGTTGCATTTGTCATACAGACTGTCTATGTGGTGACAGCATAACATCTCATATTCCATGTGTGTGCAAACCATTCCAAAGCTTTGGAGACTGAATGCCTAAAACTGAGGAATCAATTGTTTCTGGGACTCCTGGGCCTACTTGTTCGCTCTGACCATTGAATGAAGAGTTGCCTTACTGTTGAGGAATTTGAAGGAGGGGCAAGTTCTTGCTTTGCTGAGGTCAATGCACTTTCCGTCCACCAGCTGCATGCCGTCTTCACACGAGTCGCAGTCGTTGAAGTACGGACCGCCGCATGAGCGACAGTCAGAGTGACACGGCTCACACTCCTTTCTCACGTCACCATAAAAACCCTCCACACAGCTGATCACACACAGGCCACCTGTGGATCAGATGATTGTGCATATTCAAGCAGGCAAGCTCATAAAGAAGAGTCAGTAGAAACACAGGCAGCTGATTCTACTTCCTTTTAGAGAAACTGTCTATTGATGCCATATAGCTGTGTCTCATCCCAGCTTAAGGTGAGCGGATGTTAGACTTCTACCTGCATGGTGGTCTCTCCTAACTTGCAATGGATGGTGATGGGCATTGTAGATGGTATAGAAATGCATCATTTTTAAGCAAGTAAATGTTAATCTAATGGAGAATTAAACACAAGGCCCAGTTCTTTGTTATATGTTCTCACAGAGGCCCCCAGTCTCAGACAGAACACCTGCACTCAAGCGGAGATAAGTAAAGATGTATCACTGCATACTGTACATCCTTGAGAGCTCAGGCTTATACGGCCAATTTTGCCCTGGAAAAACCCAGATACACTACAACACCTGCGTCCAGTTCGTAGATAAGTGTATGTCCGGAAGATTTAGTTGCTGTCCACTATGAGTTCACAGACAGTGCATGTCCTTGAAGACTTTGCAATAATGAGCGCCAAAATGAACTCGTTGAACTGAACCGGACATAAGCTGCCCGTGCACCTTACACCTGCACCTGATTCACACCTGACAGAAAGTACTTCTCTTCACAAAGGTAGCACTGAGACTCGTCACAGTTGACACAGTGATCATCACATGGCATGCACATCATGGTACTGTCATCTCCAAATGTTCTCTCAGGGCAGATCCTGTGGCAGCTTGACCCCAGTCTGGAAAAAGAAAGAACAAACCATTATGAAATACTGGAAGCATGAAGACACTGACCCTAATATTTCTTCAGTGGAAGACTTACAACATATAGGACTTACTGGTAATATCCCTTTAAACAAGACAAGCAGTGCCTTGGATTTCCTGTTAAACATAAGAAACAACACAGTTACCTTCATGTTTCTTGAAAGTAGGGCAGCACAATATTTTGTTCCTTATTCTGCAATGATTGTCTTTTGCAACACTGATGTTGCGGAAGTGTAAGTTCAGTGATGTGTTTGGATCATTTTAATTCTCTGAGAGTGAGAAGAGTTTTATAATGGGTAGAGCTAAAAGCTGAACTAGTGTTAAAAATCAGAATGATTTTTATGATTGCAATCATCACAAGCACTGGACCATACTAAACTATCCATGATTGACCACCTAAGAACTACCAGCTCCAGTGTTGGGGCGCCTGTGGCAGCCAGTCAAATTACTGTAAAAGCCGTTACAGCCCCTGAACTGCAAACCTTTCGTCTATTATCGAAAAAAAGGATCCTGACCCAGGCAAAGCAAATCTTTAAAGTGTGCTGGTTTAACTAAACTCCATTAGGAACACAGAACCCTGGAAGAAGGAACACAGAACCCTATAAAGCCTCCAAAAATCCGTTTGGCTGAACAAGTTTATGGTTATGTATCACAGATCTTCCACACAGGGACCAAACATACAGGCCTGAACCAGAGGTTTTCAACTTCGTTCTCAGGGACCCTCAGCTAAGGCACATTTTTATTCTGCTCCACTGCCGAGCACACCTCAACAAGTAATTATGGGTTGTTTACAACCCATGACCTCTATTTCAGGCTAGGTTTTTCCATTTCCACATCCAGCAAAGCATTTTCTGCTTACAGGCCCAATGCAGACACCCGCTTTATCTGACATTCTCATTTGTAATAACTTTGTTATAAGATAAATCTTTGTTGGTCCCAAAGATCCCAAAGTGGGAAATTTGCATCGTCACGGCAGAAATTGGACAGAACAAAGGTAAGAGCATCGAAAATGAAAAAAAAAAAACAACAGTACAGTATAAAATGGACACTACACAATCTACAAATATAAAATATGGACGTGTGTATTGGAAAATATATTATCAATTATCAATGATAATTATTATTGTCATTGTGTTTGTTGCTGTTATCGTTGTCTCTATATGTTAGAAAGTGGAAAACAATGAAACACTGATCTGACTGGGGGGTTCAGAAGAATTGGTCTTCTTCTCTCCAGTTACCAACAGGGGGCAAGCTAACACTACAACACTGGAGGCCACCGCCAATCCACTTACTCACTGGTTAATTCACTCAGACAGTTCTGAAGCGACTTGGATAATCACAATGCCGCAGCCCCGAAGCAAATTGAGCAATCATTTCCTCATTTTAGGAGCCAGGCCAACACATAGTTTATCTTATTGAAAAGGCAATACAGGGTGCCAAGAAAAATGTAGGTCTATAGATAGATCAGACTGCATCAAACAAGTAAAAGTGATTTGAAAAGTTTGATGAGTGTTAAGAGTTGTTATGATTGTAGTGTTATGAGGACCAGTTGGGATCACATTAGCTTCTAATAACTCAGTGTGTGGAATTGAATAGATGCTGTTTTATGTAGTCAGAAAGCCCTCTTTGGATCCAAAGGCTTTAGATCAGTGACGACAAGCAGAAACACTCCCTCTCCTTAGACCAAGAGACCAAGACCACTGCTTATCACGGGCCCTCATTTCATCTTTGATCTGATCCAGTCAGCCCATGTCTGATTACGCACTTATCTCTTCAGCGGCGGCGTGTATCTGGCTCTTTGAAGATCCGCACGCGACATGGTGTGACATCTTTTCATCTTTAGGGTCTTCCCTGCTCCAAATTTAAACGCTTGAATAGAGCCCGTGAGAAACATAGCAAGATATGGCCCCTATCTTCCACACACACACACACACACACACACAGAGGCATGGTGCAGATAGGTCCTTCAGGTAGGAAAACAGTGGTGTGAGACTGTGTGAGGTAAGTAAGAATGCCTGAGGGCTAAAGGTGGTCATGAGATAAACAAAAGTTGTTCCTGAGAAGCTACGAAAAGTTGCACTGTAGCTATAATCTGACAAACTGTGTGCCTAAATCATCACACACTTGCCTCAAACCTTGTTGAGCTGTTAAATAATTTCCGGCACAGTATGACAGACTGTTATCTTTAAAAATGGACAAACATAGGCTAAAAAGGCTGGTAGCATCCATAATGACACCTGACCTTTCTCCAGACCTGTCTATTTTTATAGATATCAGTAGGACATACAGTGTCAGAAACCACACAAGTAAGCCTGATTGAGATTGCTTAACAGCTTGCATGTAGTTTTAGACATGCAGATTCCACAGTGGTCGGAGCTTTCTTTACTTTTTAGCCTCATAGCTCCAGTGCTAACCTAAAGAAGCAGACTTTAGACACCAAAACCGTTGGTGTGGTCAATAATCAAAACCAGATAAGCATTTTTCTTTTTTCTGATTACCTAACAAGCCTTAAAGTAAAATTTATTAATTGGGGCACATTGTTGGGACAGGCATACCAGGGTAACCCCCCTAGTTTGAAAAAGGGGCCCCCAGTGGCCACTCATATTAGCCCCCTTGTCCTCCACGGGTCGACAACACTTTTTTGGCCGCACACCTCCCAAAGGTACATCTCACCCCCGTCAACAAAATATGTGCGTCTGCACCCTCACACCATCCATCCCATGTCAGAATCATCAATATTTTTGACCTGAGCCCCCCTAGAGTCTAGCAATTCAGGAAAACTTTTAATGAAAGTTAATGTAAAAATATGTTATATATTTTGTTCCAGTTCTGGTTCCACTCATCATAAAAAAAAAAGATATTGCAAGTTTTGTTTCAGCTTCTAAGACTTCTTATTAAAGGGAGTCCCTTTCTTTCTCTCCAGTGGGCAACAGGGGGGCCTTCAGGTCATGCTTCTTAAGTTCTCCACAGAGCATCAGGAAGACTTGCTAAAGCCCCTCTACTTTAGAGAGATACGCCAGCATGCATTGAAGTATTGCTTGGGTTGGTATAGGACTAAGTAGGTTTGATGTCTCGACATGACATCAAAAAGAAAGCTGGATTACCCACCACTGAAGCACTTCTGACAGCCTTCCTCACAGGGAACACACTCATCATCATCCGTGTCCCCCACTGTACCTGCACAGAAGACAGAGCAGGCTTATTTCAGTGCTGGGGTCAGTGCCAAGGGGCTATTCTCAGGATATTCTATAAAAAGAACCACGAGTGAAAAGAATGCTTGTGCATGTGTGAATAAGCACGTATTAGAGGGGATCATGTGTGAAAAAAGTATGAGAAGAGAAGAAGGGTTTTGTGTTTGTGTGTGTGTGTGTGTGTGTGTGTGTGTGTGTGTGTGTGTGTGTGTGTGTGGTGTGTGGAGCTAAGCCCTTGGGCCATGGCAGAGGATCCGTTTATACATGTCTGTCACTAATGATAAGAATTTGTGCTTCTCCACTCTCCGTCTCCAACACTTACTCTCACTCCGCGCCTCAGTCAAGCTCTCCCTCATTCTCCCACTATCTCTCCTTCCCAACACGTAAAGGCGATTAGATCAACAGACATTGCGTGTTATGACCGGCTAAAGAAAATCTCCACTTTAGATTCTCATGATACGCCGTGATTGAGAAAGGATGTGAAAGTGCAGGGGCTTCAAATTCTTGCCCTGAGCTGGTGGGACAGCCTACTGTGCTTTCTTGTCGAGTGTTCATTTTCAGCTGAACGTTTAAAGGGGACTTTCACTGAGTTTTTCCAATTTCTGTATGATTTAATTAAGATTTACTGCGAAATGTGCCATCCTAAACACATATTAAGACACTGGAGGGAAAAAGACACTGGACATGTATCTAAACGCTGCACTGTGGAAGGTTATTACATGAAATTGATTATAAATATTACTTAATGCCTGAAACATTGTTCTGGAAGACGATTTTGACCTAGTGACAGATATCATGACCTCTGGTTCCATTCACCACCACTGTAAATAAATCCCAGCCAGGATATTTCTCTACAAAGCACCATGTATAAACCCCCTTAATTGGCTTTTTTATATTTTAGCTTTTGAATTCTGCAGAAATCTTGAAATATTGGTGGAATTCCCCTCTCCATTTCCTCTTCAGAGAATAGGCGTACAGAAAGAAACATCTGTTCTTTTCCTTGATATACTATCGCTGACAGTATCGCGTGTGAAAGTAAGGAAGTCTGCCCTGAGCCAAGAAAACAGCCAAGTAGACGGACTCATTTTTAACTAAAACCTAAATGTTTGGGGGATGCAGAAGCACATTTTGTGGCGGTCCACTGCAAGAGGAACAGAACTCTGGAACTGACCCACTCCGCACTCGAGTTTGACGCACGTCCCGTCTTTGGAGTAGTAGGAGGGGGCGCAGTGGAGGCAGTGGCTGTCGCTGTTGCACACCAGACATTTCGGAGGACAGAGCTCGCATACGTTCTCAGAGGAATGGTAGTGTCCCACTGGGCAGCTGTCTCGACACTTCTGTCCAGATAAGTAGCGCTCCACCCCGAACTTATCTGCCAAAAATCGTATAGAAACAAGAGCAGAATAAATGAAAAAAAGATAAAAAGAACAATGAGCACCAAGGACGTAACTGACAAAGTCAAAATAGAAAGACATTTCTCCAACGTTGTCAAGCACTATCAGCTTATTTTTCTATTATGTTTCTGTAGCTACAATGAGGGGGATTTACTCATCAGTAAAACTGGTGGTCTGTGTTAAAATAACATCCTCGTGAATGCAGGACCCAGCAGATCACTGCCCAGAGCATCACACTGCCTCCGCTGGCTAGCCATCCACAAGATATGAAAGAGAACAGGATTCCTCAGACCTTCCAATGAAAACTATGAGGGATGTGTATACCCCCCTAAAACAATAGGAACTCTATATATATCCTCACTACTTAAAATAGTTAATGTTTTCCAAACCTGTTCAATAATTACTGAAATTATTATTCCAGCTGCTGGACAAAGCAGCTTTTGACGTGTTGAATGTCGGATTAAGCGTATAGAGATGCTTATTAATTCCAGGACATGACTAGGGCACATATGGGGCGGTCATATATATTATATGTCCAAAATGAAATGTATACCTGAGGTGCAGCTGGTGCACCTGTCAGGACCCTCATCGTCACACTCATGGCAGGTATGGTGGCACTGATGGCACTGACCGTCCTTCTCATACTTCCCAGTATTGCAGTTCATTACACAGCGTCCATCATCCAGAAACCTGCAAAAAAGAGACCAGTATGTAGAGGCCGAAAACACTACCACTGGTGAAATCTGGATACCATCCCATTTGAAGAGCAATTTTCCAAATCTCACTCAGTCAAAAAAAACACTACTATTGGCATATTTTTACATTTCCTCTTTATGTGCAATAGTATAACCGACCAAAACTCACTCAGTCCTGTATAACACACAATACAAGATTAGGAGAATTTCCAAAACTCACTCAGTCCACTCAC
>JBBPCY010000018.1:2753822-2775821 GCA_037974405.1 Brachyalestes nurse
GCAGCATGTTGGTGCTATAAGCTGTACGTTTTACGTCCAATGTACACATGATCTGATTAGTCGACTAATCACAAAAACAATCGGTGACTAGTGGACTATCAAAATAATCGTTTGTGGCAGCCCTACTTTTAGTTCAGTGGTTAATACTTAATACTAGCCCTGAACCATAGCCCTGCTCTTTGTCTTTTCTCTTGTTTTAGACCAAGGAAAACATACCCAGCAGTGATACTCTAGTACTGGGATAAAGAAACCCTGCTGAACATTGCAGTAAATACATACTGAATAAATAAATAAAAATAAATTCATCATCCTACTACTACTGTATACTATTCCTAGACACAAATTAGGACAGTGTATGGATTTTTATCCAGTCAAGTGTTATCACAGATCCAAGTAGAATGCCCAATTCTACTTCCTCTAAAGGCAAAGAGTGGAACCATGGTATGGAGATGGAGATCAGGATCCAAAACTGAAATACTCACCATGGGCAGACGCGACTGCATGATCTGTAGGTCTTCATAGCCATAGATCTGCTTCAGAGCACAAATACATACAAATGTGTAAGAAACCAAGCTCTGTCAGTCCAACACATTGCAAGTGAATAATATTATAACACGAACTATAACACGACAGAAAAATAATGTTGCAGTGCTTAAATCTGACTCCAAAACAAATGGTGCGGACTTACGGGATATGCTGGAAGCAGTCCTCCAGGCCCCATGATGTACTGATTAGCCAACAGAGGAGGTACTCCTTGAGCCAAGTTCGGTGGGGCTTTACCTGAGCAATGAAACAGACATGCTGGATGATGACATGAGAAAACCAATCGAGAGTTAATCAGACACCGACTTGATAAAGCAGAGTGTTTGTGGATAACCCAATTTCAGACATTTAAGTCAGTAAACGTTTTACTGGCGTACCAGAGGTGGTTGTGGTGGTCTGCAGTGGCGCAGAACGACCAGTGGAGGGTGCTGAAGGACCGTTGGTGGAAAGGCCAGGCACACCAGTTGTTAGGCCATTGGAGTTGAGAGCTGAGCTTGCTGAGCTAACCACTGATCCTGAGGAGAAAACTGAGGAACTTCCACCAACATCAGTGGCCATCTGAGACTGAAGAAAAAGAAATTCACCATTTCACCATTAGTCTAGAATTGGTTTGTCTAAAGAAAAAAAAAAAAAAAAAGTGATCTGGTGGAAAAACATACATAGATGGAAAGACATGAGAAAAGCAAGAAGTACTTACACTGAGAGCAGAACTGGTGGGGGCTGCAGAGCCTAATGTTGTTCCACTGCTCACGTGACTGATGAGGGAAAGAGAAAGGATGAATAGTCAAGTACAGTAGTCAGTGGACATCACACTTCCTGTCTATGCATCTGAGCTTCACCGTGACATAATGGTTCTGAGGTTTAAATATACCTGCTGAGGGAGGGAAGAACGGTGCTGGGAGCAGGAGTCGGTGCAGACACAGAGGACGACGGTAAGGTTGAAGACACCATGCCGTTCTCAGAGGGCAGAGTTGTGGACACAGACTGAGGAGTGCTTGAAGTCACAGCTACAGAAAGACCAGAATATGTATGAATTTCAGTATTGGTAATAACGAATGTGAAAAGGCTTGAGTAAAATTTTGATTATATAGGTGCTACAGCACCAGCAGCATACCATCTTGTGTACTTGAGGATCGTACCTCGGCGAATCCATTCTGAGGGCAAAAGAAAAATGATGTTAGGAACAAATGTCCAAAGTCATTAAACAAAATGGTTATAATGTGCTGCCTGATACGTTGTTTTACGTACATATTCAGTAACCCCCCACTTTCGCGGGTTTATGTTCCAAGAGCACCCGTGTATAGTGAAAAAAAGCGTTGTGTTGTGGTAAAAAAAAAAAAAGCCTAAAAATGCCTATTTTCATACCGCAGCGAGGTGAACGGGTTTCAAGGACTAACCCCTGATCTGCTCAGGCAGAAAGGTCTCCTGGAAAGGTCTCCTGGAGATCTCTTGAACTGTGGAGTTTGAAGTGTCTGAGTGCTTGCACCGTGGAGAAATCACGCTTGGAGCGTGGGGGCTCAACCCTGGTGTGGAATTCAGAAAAAGGGTTTCCAGGTAGGCTACAGCCTGCAGGGGGCTACAGTCCCCTTGTGTGAAAACATCCAGAAGAATATATTTATTGCCACAAAAAAGCAAAAAAAGGCAGAGGATATTTGCAGTATCCACATTACTGGGGGATTACTGTAAACTTTTTTAAAAAGCTGCCTATCCTTTTTTTTCTTTTTCCAAGGGTCCAAACTTATAGCCTGTAGTGTCTGTGTATGTATGTGTCACTAAGAAAAGCAGAAACAAACACACACGCGCACACACACACATCCAGACCACTGGCCCCGATCACCACAACAGCCATTACCACTATCAAGAACTTTTAAATATTTTTTTTCCAAGTGTCACAAAAAGTGGCTTAGCAACAAAATAGGACCAAACCACCAAATGTTGCTGCTGTCCTTACTGTAAGAGGCGTGTTAGAGGAGGTGGTGGTGGCGGACTCCTTGCGCAGACTGGAGGGTTCTGCTCTAGAGGCTGTGGAGGCAGCAGGTGCTGTAGCAGTAGGTAATCCCAGAGACGGAGAAGGATATCTGTTCTCCATTGTTGCAGTGGGCAGGGCAGGGGGAATACCTCCCAATGGCTCACTGAAGAAACAAGAAAAGAAAATTATTAAAAATAATTAAATCAGGACACTTGTTGGCTGGTACCCAACGTGTGTTATGTTCTAGCAAACTATCAACTCACCTGACCGTGACAGGCTTAGAGTACAAGCTGCTTTGGGTTTGTTGAGTAGTAGAAGTATTTCCCTGACTGACTGCTTCCGACTGCCTGGGGCTCTCTACAGCAGACTCAGAGGCAAAATCCAGGGCACCAAACTGCACATTCAGCCCAGACACATCAGCAGAGCCTGGCATCTCCACGGCCGAAGAAGGGATCTAGCAAAGCAGGGAGAAAAATCATATTTTTCCCTTGAAACATGACAAACTATACGCTATTACATTTGTATGCAATACCAGGTGTTAGAAAAAAAAAAGCAAGTCTGAGGCAAGATGACTGCACAACATAGTGAGTTGCTCCCTGATATGAAACTAATTTTAGCTTTGTCTAATAGTTGTTTAAATATTCCTTCCATTCTGGCCCTAAATCACAAAAAGAGCTGTGAACGGCCTTCCTAGCATTACTGTGACTTTAGATCCTTACCTTAGAAGGAGGGGGCAGCCTTCGTCTCTGTGGTCTGAGGTGTTTGGGCTGAGGGGGTTCTGCCATTGTGGGGATACTGTCCCCCAAAGTTTTCAGCGGAGGGGTAGTGTTGCTGTGAGGGGGTAGCGGAGGGGAGGGGTCTCGGCCCTGAGCCGGCAGGTCCGATTGGAGCACGGGGTTCTGAGGCTGCGTTAGCTGACTGAGAATGGGGGAGGGTTCAGGCTGGGCCTTCAAATCCACTGTATAGAAAAGACGAGAGAGTGTTTAGCACAGAAATCCAGTTATATATTACAGTTTTATACAACAGTAAGTTAAAATAGCTTATGTGACTGGCGGAGAGGCAATTCTACGAGTGGCAATCTCTCCTTATATTTACACGCTGGCTGAATCACTAAGTATCAGTCTGAGTCGTGAAGTAAAAATCCTGCCGAAAAACATTAAAAATAAAACGGTCCTAAAAATGACAAAACCCTCTAACATAATCACCCACATGGTCTACATTCTGACATTCAGTACTCCAGTGAAGTCAGACAACTTTCACCAAAACACGATTAGACCA
Source organism: Brachyalestes nurse (assembly GCA_037974405.1). Classification (NCBI taxonomy): domain Eukaryota; kingdom Metazoa; phylum Chordata; class Actinopteri; order Characiformes; family Alestidae; genus Brachyalestes; species Brachyalestes nurse. The sequence goes on from JBBPCY010000018.1 coordinate 2,757,613, forward strand.
GCCCAAAACAGATGGTGTTTCTCGTGCGTCGATTTATTTGCAGTTACTCATCACAATGACTGCCACATATAGATTTTTGTTTTACTGTTTAAGCCAGGGTCATTTTTTTTGCTCTGTAGGGCTTTGCACAGAGAACTGATTCACTCAGCTTGCACTTTTTTGACTGGCTGCTGCTCACCGGTGTGTGTTTGTATATTCTCCTGAATTTCCCTGATTCTCCTGCTGTCTGGACTTGCTCTCTACTGAGCTAAAATGAGGACAGTGCTCTCGCGCTCAGCTGTTGAGCTCCTGGCTCGGCTCCCACCCGGCCTCTCCACCACCCGGACATCGCTCGGCTCCCTCGCCGAAAATGTGTCCACCACGGTTCGCGACGGAGCTATGCCACCGACAGCACAGGCCCGATACCATCCCTGTGGTCTTCCCGCCATGCAGACGAAGCGCACCATGCTGGCCAGCCTCTCGCGGGGGATTAGCAATGGTTCCGGCGACTGCAGCGTTTCCCTGGAGCTGCTCAACGTCCGCTCGCTCACCAACAAGGGTCCGCTTGTTTATGATCTTGTGATGACCGAGACGTGGCAGCGTCCAGCTGACTTCACCGAGTCCAACCTGACCACCCCGCCAGGGTTTGTTTACGCTTTTAAATCCTGGGCTTCCGGTAGTTCTCTACTTAAAACTCATCTGTTCATATTAGCCTACCCCGCATGACCTCCTCACACTATCACTCACTGTCATCTATATGTATGTAAATGCCCTTCTGTATGTATTTAAAGTATAAAGTATTTAAACATCTTTTTTTCTGTAAAGTGAGCTTGAGTGTTTTGAAAGGCACTTATAAAATGTTTTTATTATTATTTACATGAATTGCAACTTCCCAAAAACAAATGTAATCTGTGAATACATCCTCCCTTCAAAACATGCATTCAAGGTAACTCTGCATTAAGACTATTCATATTTTTTAACTCAAGGTTGCCAATAGCGAGACCTAACTCTTCAAGCTATAAACAAGCACACAAGGAGCATAAATACAGGATGTTGAGATACAGCCGAGCTGTCAGGGGTAACATGCTGTACATACCTGCTAGTCAGTATCGAATTCTCCTAATGTGTAACAATTATATTTTGACAGGCAGGCTTCTATGCAGCAGCACTAGACAGAGCTTTCTTGCCAGAGGGCAAGCCCTCATATTAAATGTTTGTCATCATTGTTTAAAAACGTATTTACACAAAATGGTAAACTTTGGTCTAACCTTCTGAAATTGCATTAAGGCAGTGTAACGTTACTTTAATACTCACTTGTGAAAAGACCAGCTGTGAAAAGGGTGTGCATGATCATCAGCAAGTGATTTAGAGAGCAAAACTGACAATCCCTGCGTGTGTAATAACATAACTGCAACTCACAATGACTCATTGTAACAGGGATCTCTGTCTTGGGTTCACTCAAAGCCAGGGACGCAGGTGCAGGTAGGGTGGGAGCGCTGGTTTCTCCAACAGAGCTGCCGTTGCTCAGGGCAACTGGTGTTTGACTGGACAGAGCGGCGACTCGAGGGCTGCTGACTAGCTCACTTTTCTGTACATCAGGCTGGGTCATCCTGGATCCCATTGACTAAAGGGGAAAAAAAGAATGAAGGTAAAAAACCTAATCAGGACAATCATTTTTCTTTTTAATGCCCAAAATCACTTGATAGCATATTGAATTATCTAGATCTGGGTATATCACACTAACAGATGTTTATAAGGCACCTAATGAAAATAGTTGAAAATGAAAATAAGTAAATAGTTAAACAGGGGCACAGGATGGACTACATGTGGCTGTCTGGACAGCGATCATTGCGCACTACACAGCTAATGAAGTACTGTCATCAGTTTTTTAGACCATGCAGCTATGCCTCAGGAAACAAGCTCTGTCTTGCTCAAGGAAGAAATGACTTTCTTTTTCACGTCACCCTGCATATTATGTTTCAACAGAAACGAAAAGCCACACAGATCCAGCAATAGGTGGACTTCATCAAACAGCTCATAAAAGTGGCCAAGCTTTGGTTTCGTCAGTTAATTCATGAATGCACTGAAGGTTCAACCATTCCATCATCTTTCCCTGTCTAAATACAACACAGAACAGCAAATGAACAATGCATACTTGGTAAACTGAAATAATAAAGAAAGACCAACGGTTAATCCGGTTATTAATATCTTTTATCAGAGACAGTCTCACTGCAAACCTGATACTCGAAGAATACAGAGTTAAAATTAGCAATTTTGGAAACACTACTTATATAAAACAGCTTAAGAGAGAATAAACAACAGTTTATAGTCAGTGTGCTGCTTCTAATAAGCCTCAACATAACCATTGAACTACAATACAACCATATCAAACCTTAACCACATCCAAGCAATCCATAACCTTTTGCACGTGTGTATGTGTTCTTACCGACGCGGCATGAGCATAAGTGCCGGCAGCAGCCGAAGCATAGCTGTTGGCAGCGGCTGAGGCGTAGCTGTGTGTGTGCGTGCGGCCTGTGTGCTGCTGAGAGTTGGTGAACACCAGGCTCTGCATGAGCGGCTCTGGAGATGCTGGCTCCAATCCAGCCAACTCAGAGTCCACCTCTGCTGTTTTGGGCAGGAGAGAACTTAGATCCACCCTGCAAAACATAACACATATGTTGTACAAATGTTATTCTCTACAAGAACAGAGATGTTGACAAGTCATTTTTACCAAGTCCAAGACAAGTCTCAAGTCTTTGTGCTCGAGTCCAAGTCAAGTCTCAAGTCTTTGAGTGGAAATGTTTACAAATGGCGACTCTAAATGTGGGATTTTTGAGCTTTAAATGTCTGGACGAATCGGCGGTGGCGGGGCTTGGGGGTGGGACTTTTTGGGGGCGGGGCTTGGGGACGGGCACCAACGAGGCAGCTCCTTGCCAAAACAATAACACAAGATGTGCTGATAGGAGCTCGAGGTGAACGGTAATTGGAGTGGCATGTTCAGGTTTTAGATTTAAGATGTGCAAAATAAAACGTTTTAGACCATAAAACAGGAGTATGAGTTATACATCACTACATCATCTGTGCTTGGAGGAGGGTTGGGGGTGTGGAATGGATCCCCATCTGCACCCATGCCTTGGATTAAAGTAATGGGACACCGCGGCGAGGTGAACGGTTTCGGGGGTTATTATGGCAAACGTTGGAAAGAGATATGAATAAATTCCATGAAATGAACATTGTTTACGAGTTATGACTCGCGAGTCACAACACCCAAGTCCGAGTCAAGTCTCAAGTCTTTGAGGGCAAGTCTAAAGTCAAGTCACAAGTCTTTGTTTGTGCGACTTAAGTGCGACTCGAGTCCCCATCTCTGTACAAGGGTGATTGTTTCCAAACGTGCACTTGTTTACATGTGCAGATTATTTATCACCTATGTAGTGATATTCCTAAACAGTAATGAGGTGCAGTGTCTCTTACCCTTGTCCAGGTGTTACGTGGTTCTCTGGTGCAAGGGCAAAGGAGGCAGTAAACACTTTGGTCTCAGAAAGCTGCAAGAGGAGGAAGTATATGAAAGTCATACATAAGCAAAAAAGCAAGTTTATAATGAGGAAAAAAAGGAAGGGAGGAAAAAATCCCTCACATCTTCGTTCCAGTCTTCTGTAGCCCATTCATCCAGATTGTTCCTCCAGGTTCCTTTACATGCAAAAATCAACAGCAGAGAGACTTAGCACGTAAAAGCACTGAATTTTAAAGCACGTTAAAAACCACTCCCTGAGGCGAACTTCAGTTACCTTCTGGCACAACTTCAAAATCACAAAAACATAGAGATGGGACAGTGTACCTGCAGCATCAGTAGTGTCATTCACTGCCTCTCCAGTTTCAGCAGAGCCAGTGTATTCAGCCGGGTTAAACGTCCTGAAAATTAGAGGAAAAGACATGAGATTATTGAAAACACCACAGCTAAGACGGTGTATTAAAATTCAATATCTTTATGTGACCGAAACAATCACTGCAAAATACTTTGCCTTCGATATCAAATGTCAGTACCTAAGAAGTCCATCATCATCATACCCACAAGCTAATAAACGGTTTTTAAACCGGCTAACTAATTTGCATAATACATGCATGCTTTTAAACAGTTGCTCTTGATTAGCCTGCTCTCAGTTACTGTTAGTAAATACACCCACCCAACTCATTTTTCTGGTTTAACCCACATTCCCATTCAGTCTGTAATTTAACAGAAGGTAGTAGAAAATATACTGTTCAAGAATCAGTGAAGGTTTCAACTGACATTCCTTTCAACCGACAAATTTAATGATGCCCAACCCTCACCACAATACTTAGGTTAGGGCTGGGTATCTAGGACCATTTTCATTACTCCATATCTATGTTATTTGAATGCTAAGTCCTATGTGTGATTATATGAATCCCCAAATTACATCTTAGTTGAGCTGGGCGGTATGACAAAATTTTTATCACGGTATTGTTCAAAATTATATCGCTTTCACAGTGTAAGAACTCCAGTGGCATGGATCTTTCATATGGTCGCTGCACAGCAAAACAACTCCTTTCATGGAAGTTCTGCCATTTTTTTGGAAATCATTCTGAATCTTGTCTGAAGTTCCTGTGTCCTGTAGAATAATTTTTTTTTATATACCCCTAGTGGCCATTTAAAGATGGTGTCACACACATGCACAACTAAACAACAAAAACATCTAATTTTCTTTTATTTTAGGGGATATTAATTAAATAAAAGTAATGTGGAGTTAGGGGACTTTTAGTTACTGTGCAGGAGGGGGAGAGACCAGGAGCAGGGAGTGTTTGTTAGAATGTTTACACTCTGTGTTTTTATCTTTCTTTGAATGGTTTGCTGTGTTCTATATTGGAAGGGGGTCCATGTGAAGGACTCTGCTCCATGGTATCTGCTGTATAAACAAAGTTATTATTACTTGTCTAAAATATTTCGGTAATACATCCACTGTCGGACTAAACGCTAAAACTAACCGCTAAACGGCTAAACACATGCATGTTTCTTCGTAATGCTGAGATAACATACTTTTGGGATTATTTAGCCCTTAGTTTGAACTATCTTTGCCCCGTTTGATACCGTTTATGTACAGAATCATACACGTCATCAGAATCAGAGGGCCTCTAACTAAAAGCCATGGTATATTAATATCACCGTGTATGAAAATATTTGAGAAATTACCGCATTGGCCTGAATATAAGACCCAGTTTTTGTTCTAAAAATACTTCTTAAAAAAGGGGGGTCGTCTTATATTCGCGGACTAGATAAAATAGTGGAAGCTTGTGCTTTTTCCCCCAAAAATGAACCTGGAAAAGGGGTGGTCATCTTATATTCAGGTCGTCTTATATTCGGGCCAATACGGTACATGCACCGAAAAAGCTAAAAATAACCAATTGCACAATAACCCACCCCTTAAAAGTAATATTTTACACCCTATAATCCTCATCTGTCGTGACGCTTACACAGAGCTTGTTCAAATGAAAAGTTCTGCTCTCCCAGCGGTGCTGCAGTGAAAAAGGTTACCCCCTGAAACAGTTTCCAGTTCCGCAACTTTCTGAACGTTCGTTAGGCTATTTAAACCGGTATTGTGGTGCAAGAGGAAAATCATATCATAACAAAAACGATTTTTCGGATTGAACCGGTATACCACCCAGCACTACATCTTAGATCATCTTTTTATTCTGCGTCAGATTTACATTGCTTTTACAACCACTGGCACCAAGATGAAAACAGGACCAAAGCCTAATTTCTCCAAAACTCAGGTGCAGGGACTGAAATTTGTGGCGCAGAAGAGGCAGGTTTAAGGGATAGAAAAGAAATTACACCATACTCACCCCATTCCCTGAGAGAACCTATTCACACCAGTTCCTCTGCCTCTCCCTCTGCCTCCTGCACCTGCGCCTGCACCTGCACATTACAGGGTTATTGCATTTCCTACTGAACAATGAGTTTGAGCTTTTTAAAAACACTATTACCGGTGACATAAAAAAAAAAAAACATGATCACCACATTTCACCTATTTGTCCAGTGCCATATTATGCACACACACAAACATTTTATCGTATTAATTGGCCACTGATGCATATGTTTCCTAAACTGTGTGGCTAAAGTACACACACACAAAAACAGACAGGACATTAAACAACATTCAACGGTGACATTCTTTATTTCTTCTCAGAATACACGCCTCCCATGTAGTTGTCTACTAACAGTTACAGAGCAACACAAACGGTAACATAGCAACAATTTCCCACAACTTAGGGCACCAACTGCCAGATTGTAACTGAGAGCCTTAGACGCTGCCTGGATTTCAGGGTTAAGCACAGTGAGATTTTAGGCACTTATTTTATCACTTTTTTAAAAATATAACTGAAAATGTGTCCCATTTTTAATGTTTTCATAATGCAGAACTGTTCCCACAATTTAAGAGCATACTGACCTCTGCCTCTTCCTCGACGTCCACGCTCCCCTCCTCTTTCTCCAGGAGCAGAGTCAAAACCGTTCTCCTCTGCACGACCTATATAGAGAACCAGAACAGCTTTAGTCTCTAGCTATGCACTAATATACTAAGTACATTAGAGTTGGCATCCACATCCCATGCCCAACATGCAAATATAACATTCCACCATTTATGAATAGACTACTACTTTGGCAGCACAGCCCAATGCATCCCATGCATTACAGCTGTGGCAGATCTGTAATAAAATATTCAATTCCCCAATAATATTTGTGTGTGTAATTTACACTCTTCAATATAGGACTGGCATGTTCTCCTACCCAGCATAAACACGGTGTACCCACATAAAGTTGAGACTTATCTACCTGAGCGACTTTGCTTTAAATTGTGTGTGAATATCTCTCCTACCTAACTGTGCAATACACTAGGTGTCTCATTAAACACAGATACACAGGAAGAAACTAGAAAAAAGTATGTTTAAACGGAAGAAAGGAAGAAAAGTCTAAAAACAAAAAAGTAGTACTCAGCAAGGAAATGTTCCAATGAGCAAGACTAATCATGAGTGGTACATGTGTACAGTTTACAAATACTGGAGCCTATTCGAGGTCTATATAGAGTTCAATCAACAAAGCAACCAAAAAATTTTATATTAAGCTCTTATGCTTGATGCATGCAATAAACCTCTTAAACCCTGCATGGTTGTTTGAGGATTCAATAGATAACATGCTCAAAATGCCCATCTCTAGATCAACACACACCTTCCTGAACGCGAGTGGATCCACGGCCGCGTCTGTTTGGCCCCCCTCGGCCTCTCCCCTCCCTGTCGCCTCTTCTTTCTCTGTTCTCTGCAGTCACAGCTTCTTTGCCCACACTCTTCTTCTTTCCAACTGTCTCCCATGAGTCCTGACCAAGCAACAGCCAGTAAAAGAAGTGCAAATAAATTAATAAAAACTTGGTTGTAGATTTAAGACAACCCCAGTACATTTAGACCACTACAGGATTTTACTGGAAACTGGAACAGACCACACAATGAAATTAGAAAAAGAAAATGTTATGTAAAGTGGACCAAACCCAGTAAACCTCAGAGAGAAACGTGTGTTGATTACCTTGGCAGTGACCTCCTCCAACAGGAAGTTGATGGCCCTGTTGACGTCCCCGTTGCAGTCGTGAAGGGCCACCATGCACTCATCTTGATTTCGGCCTGTGACCTCAATGAGCTACAAACACACAGAAACGACAGTAGGACAGTTAGGGAAAAAGAAGCACGAGGCACTCTGAGGTTCTATGAAGACAAGTGTAGTTTTGCTCACCTGTTTGACCTTCCCTTCAAAATCTGCATCGTTTTTGTCGTAAATCACCTGCGCAAGGCGAATCTGTTCTGCTGTGGCCTACAAATGAACAACATGGGGAGGAAAAGTATTAAAACCGCCAGTATTAAAATCTCACTGCATTGCGAGGCGCGTCACTACCTGAATCTGTTTCTGTGGCTGTGAGGTGTGTGTAATATCCAGCTGAATCTGTGGCTGTGAGGTGTGTGTGTGTAATACCCACCTGAATCTGTTTCTGTGGCTGTGAGGTGTGTGTGGTCTGTGGCTGCACTCGTTCCCGATTGCCTCGGGCAGCATCAGCAACCACTGAAGTCATCATAAACAGTATATACAAAATAATGTATGTACAAAGTAGAAAAGTCTAAAGGGGAGAGAAAAGAGAGAGGGGCAAAATCAGTTCCAAGTCCCTCCGTCAGCTCTTTAAAACCGAAACAATGTGAGAAATGTGAGGAACAGGTTTTGTAAATAGAAATAGACGACAGGTGCAGAGGCCGCAGTCAGACTGCTAGACCTGCCGCAGCTCTGTGGGCCTGGTGTAAGACTATCATCCGAGCTCCTAGGCTGGGGCTTAAATATAGCTGTCCAAACATGGCCAAGGGATGGTGTTCTCTTACAACACGCTGAATCCCCCTCCCAGACCTCCATCTCTGTCAAAAACAAATGAGCCCAATCCGTAAAACACACACATTCACGACTGCTTAGGCCAAAGGCACACCAGATCCTACAAGTCCAGACACAAAATCACCCTGTTACTCATCGGTATGGACCCTCTCAACACCCTCCACTAGATTTTAAGGCCTTTTCTCAGAGCCACCCAGTCTAATTTCGCTTTTATCTCATCCGATACACCGAAGAGAGTTTTGTTTTGTATATTTTCAGTGTATCACATAGGTGATGCGGCCCAAAGAGGATCGAAACGACTCTTTTAAGACAACTGAAACTAAGAAGCTACGAAACGACACAAAGAACAAAGCAAAAACCTTAATCTGATTAAAATTAGCTCGATGAATATGTCTTACACGTCTTGTTAGAACCTTCCTTTTCAAGACAGACCTAAGTAAAGGCGTGTGACGGTCTAAACTGAGAAATCAACAGCTGATCACTTCAACGACGTGCAAAAACATGTCTAACTTTACCCCAGCTAAGTGGCTAACATCCGACAAAGCTAAGCTAGGCTAGCGGATTAGGTAATGCTAACCGGTTCGCAAACTTTCTACAAGAAGTTTACGGCGAGACAAAACGACTCGATTCTTCCACATTTTTGTCACAATATGTCGTTAACGCGGAAAAATGACACCACGCTGGTCTAAATTCGTGCCGGGAGTGGGGTTAAGAGAAGTGCCAGCACATGTTATGGTAGCCTAGCGTGCTAGCGGTGCTATTGCGAGACCACGCCGCGGCGGAGCCTTCAGGAGCCCGTGGAGAACAGCCCGGCTCCCGGAGCAGTGTCTAGGGGGTTCGACCAGCCGCGTCTCGCTAAACAACCCCCCGCATCTTCTCCCTCGAACGACGGCGGAATAATCCGAAATTAAAGTCTGTACCGAGTCCCTCCACCTCTTTCTGTCCGGGGCTGAACGTACCCGCTCCGCTCCTCAGAGTGTTTACCTGCACAGCTCAGGGGCTGCCCTCTCTCTCTCTCTCACTCACGCTTACTCGCGCTCTCTCACGCACGCGCATTGAGAGACACACACACACACACACACACACACACACACACACACGAGGCTGGGGAACCATCCAGCAGCAGAACATACAGAAAAAGAAACCAGAAAAAGAACAGAAACAGAGAGAGGGAGATATTTATTTTATTTCTTTATTATTATTATCATGATTAGTATGATGTCATTATTGTTTGTATTATTACTGTAGTTGTTTAGTTATTATTATAATTATTATTAGTAGTAGTAGTAGTAGTAGTTCCCTCGCCTGCACTACCCTCATCTTTAATGAGCTCTGGTAAGTTCTGAGGGAGAGGCTGGTGTGCAAGCGCCTGGTGACACGAAGCCCCCCTCATGTGGGCCCAGCACCTGCAGGGGGAGCTGTAAGGGTTCAATGCATTGTGGATCCGGTGGTGGCCAAAGGTGGACACCCTGGCGGACTGATCCTTGACTGATGAAACTGGCTTTTGGGATACGACCAGTCACTCCTCTGGTGAAGAAGAAGCTTGAGCTTGTGTATACGGTTGGGAGATACCAGCTAGATATAGTTGGGCTCATTTCAACACATAGTGTGCGTTCTGGAGCGAATCTCCTGGAGACGGGTTGGATGCTCTTCTTTTCTGGAGTTGCCATGAGGGAGAGGTGCCGGGCAGGGGTGGGGATACTGGTGACCCCCCAGCTCGGCACATTAAAGTTTACCCCTATGAATGAGAGGGTAATTTCCCTGCACCTCCAGGTCAGGGAAAGGTCTCTGACTGTCATCTGTGCTTATGTGCTGAATGACAGTCTGGAGTACCCGGCCTTCTTGGAGTCCTTGAATGGGGTGCTGGACAGTGCACCATGGGGGGACTCCAGTGTATTGCTGGGAGACTAAAGTACTCACAGGGAAGGGGGTGATCGGGAGGAGTGGTCTCCCCATCAAAGCTCAAGTGGTGTTCTGTTGTTAGACTCCTGTGCAGCGCATGGTTCGTCCATGACAAACACTATGTTTGGGCATAGGTGTGTCCATAAATGCACATGGCATGAAGATGTATGTGGCTGTAGATCGATGATCAGTTTCAGAGTCATGTTGTCTGATCTGTGGCTATATGTCTTGGACACTCGGGCGAAGAGAGCGGCAGAGCTGTCAACTGATCACCTGGTACTGAGTTGGATCAGGTGGCGGGGGAGACAGCTGGACAGACCTGGCAGGCCCAAGCGTGTAGTGAGGGTTTGCTGGGAGCATCTGGCAGAGACTTCTGTTAGCCAGGTCTTTAACTCACACCAGCTGCATGCTGGGGGAGGAGGGGGACAATGAGTCCGAATGGTAGTCCCCTTGTTCAAAAAGGGGACCAGAGAGTGTGCCCCAACTATAGGCAGATATAATTATTATGTTTATTATTGCAGTGAAAGTGTCCATTCTGTCATACATGAACACACCACAGCACACAGTGTGAACAGCACTAAATTCTTCCTCTGTTTTTAACCCATTCACTGAAACAGTGGGCAGGCAGCAACACAGCACCCAGGGAGCAGAGTGTGTAGGGGAGCAGTGTGTGTGGGGAGCAGTGTGTGTGGGAGAGCAGTGTGTGCGGGGGGAGCAGTGTGTGTGGGGGAGCAGTGTGTGTGGGGGAGCAGTGTGTGTAGAGGAGCAGTGTGTGGGGAAGTACCTTGCTCAGGGTACCTCAGAGGTGCTTAGCAGTCTTAAGAATCAAACCCATGACTTCCTGATCGAAGGGCCAATGCCCTAACCACTGGACTACCAGCTGCCCCAATTATTGTTATTATTAATAGTACTATTATTCTTTTTAAAAGTTTATTTAAATTGTGAAAATTGTATAATCTTTTTTGGTCCTTACAACCATTTTTTAAAAGAAAGTTTCTTTAAAAAACCATCAACAACAGATTTTCCATCATAGAGAAGAACCACAAAACAAGGTAAAGAACCATTTATGTATTCAGATGGTTCTCTGAGTGTTTACAGTTTTGCATAGAAACTAAATAACCTGTGAAGAGCCATTTTTGGGTGAATTATATAAGACTAGTTCAGATAAAAACTTTGTCAAAATTAGCAAACATTGTGACAAATGTTTAAAGGACCCATTTCATAGAAATCAGATTTTTATTATTTATTTTTTCCTTTGTAAAATAAAAATATGTACGTATTTGATTATATACGTAAACATTTTTTAAAGTTTCAGCATTCATTTCTCAATCCATATGCTTCATTTGCGGAAATCAACCTGTGACACTTGCTTTGAATTCACTGTATTTGTGATGTCATAAAAGCTTATGGATTGACATGTGCCCTCCTGTTCAGTCAACAGCAGTTTAGATCATAAAGAGCTTTTCAACTTTTTGCATTACTCACAATTCTTGATAGCCAATCAGATCAGTGGTCATTTACATCTTGCCAGCTTTAAAGGCACAGTAACAAAACAGCTTGTCCAGTTCTGAGGGATAGAAAATCTGTAAAAATTCTGATAAATTATAGGAATGTGTGTGTGTGTGTGTGCAGTCTCATATATATTTATACATACCCTAGGATCATACAGTACATAGTCACAAAAATATTATTTTTTATTTATTTATAGAAAATATAATTTATAGAAAATACAGTCAATCCCTACTTTGGGTAAATCACTTTAATACCATGTTCCAAATCACAAAGTGAACAATAATTAGTTCAGAGATGTGGCTGGACCTCCTTTAATGCGTTACAGTGTGTTGCAATTCTGTGGTTTAAAACACATTTCTGAAAGAAGTAAGAAAATCAGCCCCTTCCCGTTATCCAGGGAATCCTCTGGCCAATCAGTTGGACGAGGCTTATCAGCTGAGAGCCAGCCACATCTCTCCCAGTCGTAATTCCCCCCTCCTCCCTCAAACCACTGTGTCAATAAAATCTTTGGAGAGGTATCAACTCTGGATTTGTGCTGTAATGCTTCACTTTTGTCGGCTTTGACCAGGATTAGACAAGAAGGAAGGCTTGGATATTAGATCAGGGTTAGCAAAGGCGGTGGAACCCTCTTACGGTCCTCGGCCTGTCCCTATCAGGTCCCTCACACACTGCTGACCCCAAACTTTGGTCAAACATGGCAGTGCTTGAGTTGCTCTTGTTTGCCTCAGTCCTGGTGAACACAGCTCTCCTCTCTTCCCAGTTCTCCCAGGAAAAGGTAAGAAAGTCAATGCAACTGATAGTTCACAGCTTTTTACAAGAGACAAGGTTTGTGGACAGTATTGACCTTTGCTTTGTTTTTGGCATAGAAATGGACATTAACTTCCATATAGTAACAAATTTCAGAATCAAAATAAATGTTTGCTATTATATAACCGTCTTTATAGTATTTCAGACATAGTTTATCTTCTTAGCTTTAAGTTTAAAGTAAAACTAGAGTGTTTTAATCTGATCTGAACATCTGGACACCTGCTGCATCTGTGCAATAGAGTCCATTACCACGTTTTATATAACTTGTATTACTGTACTTCAAAATGAATGCAAAAAAAAGCCTGAAACATACTTATCATAGAAGTCAATAGGATTCCAATTTATTTAACATTATTAAGTAAAGTTATAAATGTTATATAAAATATCGAGGTAATGCACTGTATTGTACAGATATTGTGTTAATGGACTGTATTATGCCACAATATTTTATTATTTTATGTTATATAAAATATTGTGATAATGGACTGTATTATACCACAGTATTGTATATAACATGGGTAATTGCACAGGAACCCCATTGGCCCGAAACATACTTAAAATAGCGCCATGGAAAAAAAATAAGAAACCACTTTTCCCTTTTCCTGTTCACTGTTTGTATAATTTGTCGCAGTGTGTGTGTGTGTAAAATGGACAGGTGTCTATTCTTTTCTAAACTATTGCAGTGTGAGTGTGTGTGTAAAAACGCTTCCATTTGTGTTGTAAGTGCAGTAGTGTGTGAGTGTGTGTGTGTGTGTGTGTGTGTGTGTGTTGTGAGTGCAGTAGTGTGTGTAGAGCAGTTTTTCTTTGTGCTGTATTCCAGCAGCTTCACTCCTGATTCAGTTTCTGATGGATAAAACAGAGTCACACACACACACACACTCTGCTCCTAACATCACTGTTTTAATTGTTGCAGTTGTAAAATAATGTAAGAGTGTTGTGTAGATTAACATTTCCAAGTATAATAAATTATTTATATGTATTATTTTTACATTTTCTCCAAACATTTATTTGTTTGAGTATTTGTTGAGTCAAATTGGTCAATAGTGTATAAAACAATAGTGACATGCACATTTTACACAGACACACTCCCACACATTACAAAAACAATAACAATTTTCCATGCATGCAGAAATCAATGGACAGATGCTGAAAAACCTTCTAAGTTTCTAAGTGTGTTTGGTGTGACCACTGGGAAACCATGGTGCAATGGAGCGATAGATACTGAGTTGAAAAATTGGGAAGGGTGTCTGAATGTATTCTGTTTCACCTGTGAAGGAGTTTTTACAGTCACTGGCACCTGTGGATGTGTCCTATTATTTTGACACCACTTCAGTGGCATCAGGTAAGACTTATAAATAGTGATACACGCAATCCAGTAGACCCAAATGGAACATTCATTTCACGCCAGCACCCTCACCGCTCTCCTCCTCAGTGCCTGAGTTTCAGCTGGTGTGGGTGAGCTGCTCCAGCCGAGGGCGGCGGCGGTGCTCCTTCCAAGCCCAGGGCAGGCAGTTCCAGCTGGTCCAACTCAGAGAGGAGCAGTCGCTCTCGTGTCCCTCCAGCCTGGAGATCAACCTCAACATCACCCTGAGCGTGATAAAGAGGAGGGAGGACACGTGCTGTGAGCGTCTTCACCTGCTGAAACCAGAAAACACAAGATCTCTTCTCTCCATCTGCCATGAAAAGATTGTGAGACCTTTTTTTCAGTCTTCTTTGGTAACCATTACTTGATTGTTCAGGCATAGCTGGAAAGAAAAAAAGTAAAATAAATGGAAAAATCACAAAAAAAGAATAACAAAAGGGCTGCTGCAAATATAAAAAATCACATTTGTTTTCCATGTACACATTCAGGTCTAAAGGTGATTCAGAGATTTTTTTTCCATTTAAATCTGGAAATAAATATAATTCTTATATAGTTGTTTTTTTAGTCAAAAACAGAGAAAAGCGAAACCCAAAAGCGAAAGGAATATCAGAGAAGACTCTTAGCTCTCCCTCAAGACCTCTATGGGGTTCTTTCAGGGGCTGTTTTTTGTGTTTTGTTTGCTGGTTTTGCCCTCTCCCCCTCTCTCTATCTCTCAAAACACGACAAAGCTAAAGTTGGGCAGTTCGTAACTCAGCTGGTCCACCTTAAATACAGAAGTGGTTAGATTACACTCTGCCCGTGTCGTGTCTCCGAATTCACATATTTTAAAATGTGTTCGTTTGCACTTTATTTTCTACACCGTTGTTGCTGCTAAAATGGACATAATACTTTAAGTATTTATTTGATTCAGCCAGGATTGATGTGCTTAGTAGTTTATTTATTCTGTGATGTAACCTTATTAACAAACAGCACAATTTCAACAAAAATAATGCTAATATTAAAGTAAAAAAGATCTATTATATCGGAATCTGTATCGGTATCGGCAGTCATGTATTGTAATCGGATTGGAACCGGAAAAACGTGGATCAGCCCATCACTAATGGAAACATACACACACACATATGTATAGTTCCGATCCGATTCCGATACATGACTGCTCATACGATACAGATTCCAATAAAATACATCTTTTTTTACTTTAATACTAGCATTATTTTTGTTGCAATTGTGCTGTTTGATAGTAAGGTTACATCTATATATATATATATATATATCTATATATGTGTGTGTGTGTGTGTGTCGTAATGTATTATATAATGTATTATAATTGCATTTTTCTGTAGTTTTCCTATCATGGTTTTTTTCCTTCCTTCCAGCAAGGCATACTTTACTTCCAGCCAGGGAAGAGAAAGCTCTACATCCGTCCACTGCTACAAAAACATTCGGACCACTTCAGAAGCACCACTCCGGGTGTGCCACATCTGGTGATTCCCTCACCTGTAAAGACACGACTCCGACAGACACAGAGTGAGTGACCACTTCAGATTTAATACTGTCCTTGCCTGTGGTGTGCATGGTGAGTAGACAAAACCAGCCAGTCCTCCTTGCAGTTATAGATCTGAGATGATGTAACTTCATGTTATGCATAATATGTTATAACGGAGGCTGTTTTAGAGCACGTTATCAAACGAAACTTCTGTCGTAGGTCAACATAGGATTCGGAGGTCATTTCCAGGGCCAGAGGTCAGTCATTTAGAACTGTTGGTGGTGGTGGGTCCCGATGTCCAAGAGGTTCACAAGCAGGACACAGAGAGATATATCCTCACCAACCTAAACATCGTAAGTGTAGAACATTTCATTCAACTTGCTGGTGCATGTTCATGCGCACACAATGTCTCCAGACTTCTAATAAGTGGATTCAGGTGTTCAAAAACATGCACTTAGACATCCACCTGAAAACCTTGGCAGTTACTCTCAGGAGCAGATATGCACAAACTGAGACTGCAGCACCAAAACTCACGTGAGCTCTTCAACACTGGATCGTGAAGCAGTACTGTCCTTGGAGAGATATTAGCACCATTAATGGGTTTATATCATTATCATTATGTGCATTATTATCTTTTATGTAATATTATTATTATTGTGCAATAGTCTACCATGTGTTATAGCATTTACAGTTTTCTTAGTGGGTTAAAATTATTATTTTTATGTGCAGGGTATTATTATGTCCAATAGTCTTGCCATGTGAAATATCACTACTTATGTTAATAATACTGATCTACTACAGATGTCTATTACAGCAATAACAGACTCGGTATAGAGAACGATACTAGAGTGTTACTAGTAAATCACTTAACTGCAAGTTATCAATAGTATTAATACCCCAGCATTAGTGTACATAACATAGTGTATTTTGTGCAGGGGTTTTTTTCTGCGTTTTTATTTGATTTTATTTAGACTTTATATTATACATTTTTTGTCATGGTGTCTATAAGTGTCTGGGGGTCGTAACGTAAGCAATATCCTCCAGGATCAAAAACGTTTTCTGATTCCAGAGCTAATCCTCCAATATTAGTCAGCCTACCTCACTAATGTTCAAAACAGTAAATGTTTCTAGTATAAAAAGTGAAGGCTGTTAATGCAGCAGAGTGACACCCAGTTTTTGAAGAAATGTTGAATGAGCTGATGTTTACAAACATTTGGACACAAAGTCACATGCAAATGTTGTGACACTCCCGGTCAAATGACATGATTTGTCGTACACATTCTTACATAATGATACACGTCTGCACATTTAAATACACAATTACTGTTTATTCCTTGAATATGTTGGGAAACAATTATGTGCACATGTCATATTTTATCCAAGATGTTAAATACAGCAAATAACAGAAATTGTGCACTAAAATTGGCAGTAAAATGTTCTTTGCAGTCGATAAGTCAACAACAAAACATGTAGCTTGACTGAGGTGCCAAAACTTTTGCACAGTTGTATAGTGTGTGTATTTGACACAGGTGAATCCAATTTACCCTGTGTTTCGCCCAAATGTATGTGCTGCCAGTGGTTTCGCTATGACTGTTTACTTGCTCCTGCAGGCCTCAGAGCTGTTAAGAGACGTCACGTTGGGGGCAAACATGAGAGTTCACCTGGTCCGTATGATCATTCTCACAGAGCCAGAGGTACTGTGACTACACACACACACACACACACACACACACACACACACATACCTGTGCAGAATTCCTCCAACCGCAATAATGCTTTCCTTTGCAGCCAGAGATTCAGATCTCTGACAACATCACCTCCTCTCTAAGGAGTGTGTGCGAGTGGGGTCGTAAGATCAACCCCTCCACTGATACTGACCCTCTGCATGCCGATCTGCTTCTGTATATCACCAGGTATGAACTCAGCTTGCTGTTCAACTCTGTAGTTCCCTTTTATGATTCAAATTTTTGAATTACTTGGGAAATCACAAGTTCCAGCCCATCGATGGCTCGGAGTCCTACAGGGACCTCAGTCTCTGGGTGGGTAAAATGGCCCTCCTTCTTTATACATCATTCAGAATGCAGGTGTCTGTTAGTTACCAGGACAGAAATGGCAGTTAGTGTTCTCCTCCAAGCACGTTGAGCTCAGAAAGGTGAAGTGGAGCTTCATGTGGACGTATATGCTAGCCTTCACTGTCCCAGCCTGGTAGGTGTATCTGTTAGTTATAATTAGAAAAACTGAACAAAAAAGTACTATTTTCTCATTATTTTGCACAAGGTTTGATCTGGTGCTGCCCAGTGGGAACAAACTGGTGAGGGGCGTGACCCAGTTGGGCAGAGTCTGTTCTAGCCAATGGAATTGCATCATTACAGAAGATACAGGCTTTGACCTCGGCATCACCATTGCACATGAGATTGGACACAGGTAAGAGAAGCTGTAGTTTATTTTATGTACACTGCCGGTCAAAAGTTTGGACCCACTTTCTCATTTAACGATTTCCTTTGTTTTTATTATCGGCTACATTGTAGATTAACATTGAAAACATCACCTATTGCTCTAATGACAACTTTGCCCTCTCTTGGCATTTTTTCAATCAGATTCATGAGGAATCGACCTGGAATGGTGTTTAATTAACAGGTGTTCTTTGTCAAGACCTCATTAGTGGAATTTCTTGCCTCCTTAATGTGTTTGGGATCATCAGTTGTGATGGTGGGGTTGGTACACAGTTAGTG
>JBBPCY010000018.1:2775921-2793228 GCA_037974405.1 Brachyalestes nurse
CCGCGAGTGTAGAACGAGTAAATGCAAATTCAATGAGAGATGGTTGGAGGATGAGAAGTATTGTGGCTGGTTGAAAAAGACGTTTTATGTTAGAGCTGTTGCTCCAATAAATACAGTTTGTGCCTTGCTGCATTCAAGGCTATTGTGGTTTTTTTGCGGCCGTGATGGTCTTAATTTTTCTTCTTAGAGGTCTTGAAAAGGTCTTAAGTCATTGAATTTGCATATAAAAAATGTGCAGATACCCTGTTGAATGTTCTATAAAAGGGGTTCTGGTAGTGATACGGGCGGCTGCATTCTGAGCTAGTTAAAGATTGTGAATGAGTTTGTGCAGAAGACCAGAGAGGGTAGAGTTAGAGTAATCAAAATGAGATGTAACCAAAACATGTACGAGAATAGTAGTACTACGGTTAGGAAGAGGCAACCAATATTGCGTAGGTGAAAATCAAGTGATATTGATATGTACTTCAAAATGTAAAGTACTATCAAGGGGATTGAATAAACTGTAGCGTTGTCATTAGGCAGAGAGAAACTCAGGTTTGGCCAAAATAGCTGTAGCACTTCTGAGCAGAATGTCTGTTTTACTGCTGTTAAATAGTAGTGCATTTTATTTGTAGCTGTACTCAAGGACACCTTACAATACATAATAAAATGCAGCACAAGAAGTTCATGTTAAATCTGAGGAGATTGGAGGACAGCCAAGATATATTTTCTAGTACACAGTCGGAAAGGGAAGAGGGCGGAGGGGTAGGTTTTGGCATAGTAAACATGTGGAGCTTGGGGTCATCAGCATAACCGTGGAACTGAAAGTATTACACATTGATGGTAATAAACACAGTGAGATGTTATACGTAATGTTAATGTGAAGCTAGAAAGGTATTTTGAGCAGTTCTGTCTTGTTATGCATCCTCCCTCCTATCCAGGAGCTCATTGCTGTGATTTTCAAAATATGTCCCACAAATATCTATTGAGAAATTATATAAGTAGGTTCCTTTGGGCTCTTACATGTCGACCCTAACCTAGAATCAGTTTTTGATATGAAAATAAGTAGCACCCAAAAGATTTGCTGGTGTTAAATTTGTGTTTTGTATTGTTTCATAATAAATAGCTGTTGATGACCCAGATAAACACCCCATCAAAACACCCAAATCAATTTGGACCCCTTTGTTATCTTTGTCATCTTAGCACTGTGCGATGAGACAGTGTGGCTCCAGATTACAAAGGAGCCATTGAATGCACATACATAAATAAACTCTAAATATAAATTCTGAACTAGAAGTGAAAATGTGCATTATGCTACAAAGTAGGGCTGTAACAGTACGTGTATTCGTACCGAACCGTCACGGTTCGGTACATGATGTCGTACGGCGAATACAAGGTACGACGGAGAAGACTTGATTGAAGTAATGCGGTTCCCTACGGCATCACAGAAGGGGAGAAAAACGCCTGTAAAGCATAAACATGGGTCGTAGTGTCGTGCAATAGTGCCACCTACTGGCGTAACACTTCTGCTGCCTTACACATACATGAAAATATAAGCAAGAGTGTGTTTACTGGTTAATACACTGCTATTTAAAATAAACGAAAACAAACCAAGCCTCATTCTTTAGAACTTTAGAACTTCGCTGTATCAGAACCGTACCGAACCGTGATGTCAGAACTACAGTATGAACCGAACCGTGACCTTTCTGTACCGTTACACCCCTACTACAATGTATTAACATCCAAAAAAATAGTGCAAATGTGCATCAGCAGTCAGGTAGAAAGCACCAGTACGGGAATGTAATTCTAAGTCTATGAAAAGTACAGAAACTCTGAGAGAGTTAAAACTAGAGTAATT
This sequence comes from Brachyalestes nurse, assembly GCA_037974405.1. Taxonomy (NCBI): domain Eukaryota; kingdom Metazoa; phylum Chordata; class Actinopteri; order Characiformes; family Alestidae; genus Brachyalestes; species Brachyalestes nurse. The sequence continues at coordinate 2,777,759 of JBBPCY010000018.1, forward strand.
TAAAATACAATCTCGAATCTAAGCTAAACTATGATCTGGAAATGCTTCTTCCTAACCGTCTGTGTGTGTGTGTGTGTTCAGGCGAAGTTGCTGGAGCTGGAGGATCGCATGCGCCAGGCGGCTGCTGAGCGGGAGCGAGAGCAGATGAGCAGGAGCGAGGCCGAGAAACAACTGCGTCAACAAACGGAGCAACTCAACCTCATTGAGACCAACCACCAGAAACAGCAGATGAGCGCTGAGACAGTGTGGAAACAGGAGAAGGTATGCACACACATCAGGATTAGAAACACACAACACCCCAGAGGCCTCGGGAGTTCACAACACCATATGGGGCCACCATGATTAGGGATTGTGGAAAGACTCTCTAAATGTAATCCCAAGGCTTGCGTTACAGAGGCCTTCATGTTTTCCCTGATCTTTCCGCCTTCTGTTTATAATGTTAATCCCTGTTAAGGCAAATGTTGAACTTTATGTTCGTGATTTTGTCTTTTGTCTGTGTATACTATACTGAGGCTATGATTCATTTCATTGCAGGGGAATCTATTGCTCAATATTTCCACGAGTGCCAAAACTGTTCAAGAGATGAAAAGTAAGTATGGATAATTCTCCATGTTATGGTTCTAATCCCACCAATTAGGATTTATAAAACATATAGGGTCTTCGATTTTAGAACACAGAAAATCACTGCTACTTCTTTTTGGAAATTACACATATGGAACATTTATTTGGTGCAGGATCTAATGTTACCAGAGCTGTGTTGATGTTGAGGTGAGGTACTTCTAATCTTATGTGTATAATTGTTGCAGCTGTAGTTGGGAATTACATCTTAAGTAGCATTAGAGACACCATAAAATGTATTAAATTTAACTTGGATGCAGCCTGAACAGAGAGATTACTTTTACATTGACTATCTTTGTTTCTTTTCTGTAATTCATTCATTTTCTCTCCTCAGACCAGATGAAGACTCTGCTGGAAGACCTCAGTAAGGTCCAGAAGGATCTGCAGTCATGTGAAAATAACATGAACACACTTAATAAGAAACTCACCTATGACATGTAAGTCTGATAAAAAAAAAGCCTAAAATGTATTTAGGAAAATTCAGTATCACACTGTTTTCAAAGTATGACCCAGAATCAGAGGATGTTTGTTTGCTGAGAACTGTGTACACTATGCCTGGAGACCCTGGGGCCCTATGCCAGCTGGGGTTTGGGGAGTGGGGGGAATTTGTTTTGTCAGAGAATAGTTTGTTTTTCTGATGAAGGGAAAAAGAATTTTACTGTTACTTGACTACTACTGTTTATTTTGAATTGTTCTTTCAAAACAATCTGAAGGACCCAGCAAATTTACAGCTTTTATTACCATCTAAAACAAATAAAGGACCCCAGTATCAATATACAGTGAGTGAAAGAAGTATTTGATCCCATGCTGAGTTTGTACGTTTGCCCTCTGACAAAAAAATGACCAGTCTATAATTGTAATGGTATGTTTACTGTAGCAGTGAGAGACCCTCAAACCCAGTGCACAAAAGTCAGAGATTGATGTGGATTGTAATGTGTGAAATAAGAATATGATCAACCAGCAAGATTTCAGGTGTCTTTACTGTATGCCTCTGTAAGGGAGTGCTCCTAATCCCAGCTTGTCACAGTACCTGTTTAAAAGACACCTGTCCACAGAAGCAATCACTCAATCAGATTCCAAACTAGCCACCATGGCCAAGACCACAGAGCTGTACAAGGATGTCAGGGACAGGATTGTGGACCTACACAAGGCTGGACTGGGCTAGAAGACTATCGGCAAGCAGCTCTGTGAGAAGGTGACAACAGCTCTTCGCAAGTGGAAGAGAAACAAAATAACTGTCAGTCTCCCTCAGTCTGGGGCTCCATGCAGTATCTTGCCTCGGTGGAGTTGCAATGATCATTATAACGGTGATAAAGGAGCCCAGAACTACACAGGAGGAACTTGTCAATGATCTCAGGGCAGCTGGAACCATAGTCACCAAGAAAAAAATTGTCAACACACTATGCCGTGAAGGACTGAAATCTTGCAGCGCCCGCAAGGACCCCCTGCTCAAGAAGGCACATGTAGAGGCCCGTCTGCAGTTTACTAATGAACGTCTGAATGATCCAGAGGAGAACTGGGTAAAAGTGTTGTGGTCAGATGAGACCAAAATTGAGCTCAACTCAGCTCAAATGCTGCCTATGTCCCCACCGTTAAACATGGAGGTGGACACATCATGCTTTGGGTGTGTTTTTCTGCTAAGGGAACAGGTCACCTTCACCGCATCGAAGGGACGATGGATGGGACCATATACCGTCAAATCTTGGGTGAACATCTCCTTCCCTCAGCCAGAACACTGAAGTTGGGTTGTGGATGGTCTTCCAGCTTGACAGTGACCCAAAACACATGGCCAAGGCAACAAAGGAGTGGCTCTAGAAGAAGCACATTAAGGTCCTGGAGTGGCCTAGTCAGTCTCCAGACCTTAATCCTATAGAGAATCTGTGGAGGGAGCTGAAGGTTAAAGTTGCCAATTATAAGCCTCGAAACCTTACTGACTTGGAGAGGATCTGCACAGACAACTGGGAAAAAAATCCCTCCTGAGCTGTGTGCAAACCTGGTGACCGACTACAAGAAACGTCTGACCTCTTTGATTGTCAACAAGGGTTTTTCCACCAAGTGCTAAGTCATCTTTTGCGCAGGGATCATATACTTATTTCACACATTACAATACACAGCAGTCTCTGACATTTGTGCACTGGATTTTTGAGGGTTTTTTGTTGTTATTCTGTCTCTCACAGCTACAATAAACCTACCATTACAATTATAGACTGATAATTTCTTTGTCAGAGGGCGAACGTACAAACTCAACATTGGATCAAATACTTCTTTCACTCAGTGTAATGTAAATGATATATACCACCAACAACCTTTTTAATGACCTGAAACTTGAGAGTAATTGTAGCTCAGGGGCTAGTTGTGACAATTATTAGAAAAGTCCGGCAAACAAACTTAATTTAGTATAGTTTCTATTGTTTAGAAGGTTAGATCAGGTAATGTAATTTTCCTACAGAACATCTGCGATGTCTGATCTATTCAGGCAGCTTTTTACAGCCGAATGTCACAGTATGTTCGGCTTGCTCACACCTGAACGTTTTGGAATCACAATGTGATTTACTTCACACTTGCTGGTGGCCTGGTGGTTAGGGAGTTGCCCCTGCAATCGGAAGGATGTGGGTTTAAACGTTAACCCATTCAGCAAGTGAAGCAGTGGGCTGCCATCAATGCTGCGAAAAGAATAAAGAGAGAGAATTTCACACTGGTCACACTGTGTGCTGTGCTGTGGTGTATTCATGCATGACAGATGGTTCACTTTCCCCTCACTTTCACTTCCAGTTATCTCTGTAGCTGTCTTATGTGGAGGCAGTGTGTCATCAGCATGTCATTCGCTTGAGAATGTACAGCTACCGGTCAACATAATAGCAAATAGCTCATTTTTTAAAATCATTTTATGTTCTGATGTTTCAAGCTCGAATGGGTTCGAATCCTACCTTCAGCATACCACCACTGGGTTCCTGAGCAAGACCCTTAGTTTCTATATTAACGGTGATACACATCTAAAAATCAGCTAAATATATAAGTATAGGAAAAATAGACAGAAAACATAAACAAGTGAATAATATAGACAGTGCAGTAATAGACAAACCATTGGCAGCAGAAATATTGCACTTTACTGTATTGCACATTGAGTCACAAGTGATGAAGGGTACAGGTTGTGTAGTGAAGAAATGTAAAGATAAGGTGCCACAGAGAATAGAATTAAATTCTTTAAGTGTCTTAGTACCAAGAAAAAGTAAGATAAAAACCTGAAATCTCCACAGGATATGGTCATAATGTTTACCAACATGGCAACTTTCTCTGAAAATGTACAAACATTCTGAGATCACCGAAAGCATGTGTGCGTGTGTGTGTGTGTGTGTAGGACTCAGTGCAACACTCAGATCTTGGCCGAAAAGGAGGAATGCAGTGAAAAGTTAGCAGCGGCCAAACTGGAGATGCAGAAGAAGTTTGAGAAGAATAGTTCACCTGCAGCAGTTCAGGTAAACCAGCAGCAGCAGCTCCGGCTGTAGCTTTCTCACATGTTTTTCCCACAGACTGTCGTTCATAGACCAGCATTACAGTTCTTACCCTCTGCTTGTGTTCAGGAGGAAACATGTTGAACTCTGTCTCTCCCTCTCTCTCCTCTCTCCCTGCAGGGTTCTGTTTCTGCTACTCAGAAAGCTGCTCTCTCTAGACCTGTATCTGACGTTGTAACTGAGAACGACTCCAGTAAAACTGCCAGCAAACTGAGAACAGAATCTGCCCCAGAACTGCCGGCCAAAAGTGATAACCATCTCAAAAGCAGTGAGATATGGGTTTAGATGGGAGAAACTGGTGGGAAAACAGAATTACGATTAAGCATCGATATAGTTTCTCTCAATTTATACTAGTCTTACAACTACAGCATTAGGTAGAGCACAGATTCTGGCTTCCAGTTCTGAGACAACATGCACTGCAATTTTTTCCTTGTCCAGGTAAACCTGAATCTGCTTATGATAGGCTTGATAATTACCATGATAGCAATAATAAGTTAAGATTTACCCGGTAATCCCAGCATGATGCCCCGTGGGGTCAGTTGCAATTGTGGGACTTGAGCCAGCTCAAACTCGCCTTCGCCTGTAGCCGCAGCGCTCGGCGTCTTATGCGTGCTTGTAAAACCAGCAGACAAAAATGGAGGATCTTCAGCTAATCTAGTGGGCGGGGCTCGACAGGTGAGGGGCTATTCAAATTTCCTCCTGACGTCAGAGTAAGGGAGCCGTCCAAACGGCTCATAGAAGCACATGATTCCTGACACCAAAATCTTTCAACAGACTCACAGAAAACGGATGGATATTTTTTTGAGTGTTTATAGGAGCAGTAGAGACACAAATGGAAATACAAAAGGATGCAAAAAGTGAGTTTTGCATAATATGTCCCACCAGCCAAATTTTACGTAGCTCCCCCTTCGTGCCACCAAAACAGCTTTGATCTGTCGAGGCATCAACTCCACCAGATCTAGCAGCAGGTCTTTAAGCAAGTTGCAAGGTGGGGCTTCCATAAATCAGACTAGTTTGTCCAGCACATTCTACAGAAGCTAACTGGGATCTGGGGACTTTTGAGACCAAGTCAAAACTTTTTATGTTCCAAACCATTCCTGAGCGATGTTTGTAGTGTGGCAGGGACATTATCCTGCTGAAATAGGTCACTGCCATTTGGGAACACTGTTTGGGCCCTTACACTTGTCCATTTCTCCTGTTTCCAACACATCACAAGAACTCACTTGATGGCTAATGTATCCCAACCCTTGACATGTGCCATCGCAGCAAGATAATCAGTGTTATTCACTTCCACCTGTCAGTGGTTTTGCAGTTGAAATAAATGTCAAATCAACATTCTCTTCTATGTATAATATTATCTATGTAACATTATAGGCTAGAAATTATTGATAAAGCATTTGCCTGCTAGTTAACAGTGAAATTGAAGTTTTGACTCCCTGTCTAGAATATGTTGTAATAATCACTTTTCTCTTACTCTCTTGCTTTCAGCTGTTGTGACTGTAAAGGATTTAAACAAGGAGAAGTTGCCAGCCACTTCCAAACCCTCCAATCAGAACATGACTCAAAACAGCCCAGCCAATGAGGAGGCCATGGAAGGAGTAATGGACATCAAGGGAGGGGACTTGAAGGTTGCAGGTAAGAAACCCCAACATACCCCAACACACACACACAAATACACACACACACACTCTCTCACTCTGCTCACTCTCCTTCTCCGTGCAGATGCTCTGTTGGACGCAGCAGTGAAAAAAGAGGATAAAGAAGACGATGCCATCGAGTATGACAACGAAGGCGAGATTGAGAAACGGCTGTCAAAGCTCAAAGGTGCAAAAAAACCTCTTTAATTGGAGTTTCGAAAATTAGCCATTTGGGGAAAAATCCATCGGTATTGGAATCGAATCGATACCTGTAAGAGGCAGAAACCAAAATCTTGCCTGTTATATCTACAGAAAAAAAAGGCTACATAAACCAGCGTCTTTGCACTGAATTGAATTGACACACTTTTGTCAGGACAGTGTACATAGTAGTCATCTTGAAGCCTGATATCAGTGTGTGAAGATTTAACATGCTATTTGCTGGCTACAAGCTTCCATTACTTCAGGCCTGTCCAAAGTCCGGCCCGCGGGCCAATTACGGCCCGCTGTCAGATTTCATACGGCCTGCAGCTTTGGTCTTATAATGTGTTATTTATCATAAAACTGTTTATCATGTAATTTCTATTTTCACCACACGGTGGCAGCACTATACTAATACTATCTGGCTCTGCATCCGTGCCGCAATCCCTCCTACGCTCATTTCTGCCATGACTGCAAAAAATTAGGGCCAGCAAGTTATCTGTTCCTTGATCAGTCTGAAATTGAGCATTCTGAGCGGTAACATCTGTCAATATTAACAGTAAAAAGCCTAAAGCACAATAATGAACTTGGACTTATGGCACTTATTTAATTAAACTCTTGAATGAGATTTGGTTATAACTGTTGATGTTATGTACCTGTAGATGTGACACAAATGTATTGCTTTCTGAAAGATCTTGTAAAAGACAAGGGCAAAATTCACTGATAACAGACCACTGTGCATTACCTAAAATTCCTGTTTAAAATGTTCATGAGGCAAAGATATTGATCAAACTCATGGAAATTTATGGTATTCTATACAGTTTGTTCAATGTTATCTGACTCTCCAGATACAAAAGAAAGGTGGAATTGTATTTTTAGAATTGTTCAAGGCTGCCTGAGTGGCTTATATTTGGTTACATTGGTAATTGTGACAATGAAAATTGTTTTATAATAGTGTGTATTTTCATGTAACGTTTGTGATTTAAAGAAATGTCAGAAGGAACTATTGCCCCCCCGGGCATCTTCACTTCATCAAATGTGGCCCTCTTTGTAAAAAGTTTGGACACCCCTGCATTACTCGTTAGCTACATTAGCCTCATAGCTCCAGTGCAGAAGTAAAGAAGTAAACCTCAGACACCAAACATGATTTGGCTGATTGTATGACATTTTGGGGTGAGGCACAAACCCTATTTATTGCAATTTCTCACCACAATTTTGCTTACACTACTGCAGGGCAGCGTTCGTAAGGTTACAAGACACCTCAGTACGTTTTTTATGACTTAAAAAGACATTAACATTTTAATATTCATAAAGATTCAAGATTCTTTGTTACATAGTCAATTACACAGTGTGTAGTGAGGTGTAACATCCTTGAGACTGTAAAAAAATTAAAGGCTACAACTTATAGCTAGAAAATGATAGATTTAAATAAACAAGATCTAAAGTGTACAAATGTAATAGAATAGACTGAAGCAAGCATAATTAATTTCACCTCAGAAAGTGACATAGCAACACTTATTGACATAAACCTTCATAAACATGTATGTCAGGTTTACGTCAGTTGTCATGAAAGGCTACAGTAAAATATTCCTGGATGTTTTTAGGATTTTTTTTAGAAAAATCCATCCAGGGTGTGTTGTGTGATGTGATGCATCGTCCTGTTCTTGTGTGTGTGCAGATGATAAGACGGCGGCGCAGGAGTTCGAGGAGGAGCTGGCGGACTACAACGGCGACGACGAGAACGAACCCGAGTTTGAAGCCGATAAACAAGCGGAGCTCGCCGAGGTGTAACCACACACTCATGAACAGACTCTTATATGTGCCTGGAGACTGATGTTACACTCCATTCAGCTGCACACCTCCGTACCCCTGCTGGGTAGTTTAGTAAGTGGCAGCTCCGTCTTATAGTTAAACCGAGATTAATCTGTAGGGCAGAGCGCACCACGGCTTGGGTTTTGCCGAAATTTCTCCCGACGCTCAGTAACTAACGCCTAACTGCACATGAAGGGACGAAGAAAACACTGACCGAGGCTTCACTTTTTTTTTACTTTTTTTTACCGTCTGTAGATAGCTTCCATTGAAAGCAGGCTTTGTAAGTACGGCGTTTCGATCATTCTGGAGAACGAACTGAACTGAATGTACGTGCAAGCTACGTATTCATGCCTTCGAATCACTTACTTGAAAAATTGATCCACTGTGCTACATTTCATCAGGCGAAAAAACAAACAAGCAAATACATCAGTTCGACATTTCCGTTCATGGCTTGCTAGCTGGAAACTTTTTCCACCTGTACCAAACCTTAAACGCAATGCTGTAATTAGACTATCTTGTGTCTTTTGCTTTCCTAAACATTTTGTACATTTTATGTAGTTTAGTAAAATCGATCATGCTGCAGGACTGTTCGGTTCCGAATGAAATCTTCCAGTAGATCCTTACTGTAACTCAGAATGATAAATATTTGTTGTAAAAAAAAAAAGGGGTCTGGATTCTTTAACATATATTAGCAAGACTTTTTTTTATCTCTGCTTTTATTCCAAGAAATGGAAATGTTTTCTAAGATGTCAATTTGTGATTTTTCTAATGGTTTTATTTAAATTTTATTTGCATTCTCTTTTGCTGTGTTTTTAAACCGTTTAGATGGTTTTTAAACTGTGATAAATGTCAATAAAATCTAACAAATCAAAACATCTTTCAGCTGGTCTAATCTTTTAATTGTTTTAATTCAAAACAAAATGCACAAACAAGGGACACCTATTTTATTTTTTATCTGTACTCATGGTCCATTTTATCATACAGGTTCACTTTATAGTTTACAATTAGACTGTAATTGTCTATTGGTTTTTCTGCATCTGTTAGCCTCAGTAGCCCTGTTCATGAATAGTCAGGATCTCTATAGGACCACCAGTCAGTGGTAGCGCTGGGTTCAAAAAATCGATTCACTGATCAATATCGTTTCTCGTTCCAAAAATACGATATCGATTCAAAAATTCGCGGATTTATCTTCTCCTGTCGACTACGCACTTCTTCTCGCGACTGTGCAGGGAAAGCTATAAAAACATGAGACAAAGAAATCTTTAAATAAATCAATATCGAATCGGATCGAGAATTGAATCGGATCATGATCTTGTGAATCGGAATCGGATCGATTCAGGAAATCGGCAACAATACCCAGCCGTAGTCAGTGGGCATTGTTGTCGATGGATGTAGATAAAAGTTATGGACAGAAGAACTTCACTTAACACTTCGGTTATACGGGGTCCTCTAGTTACAGTCTCGTCGTTTTGAGTTTACGACTCCCACTACAACCGTTAGCCTCGTACTTACGGACTACGTGGGCGAACTAGTTTGGCGCCCAGCGGAAGAATATGCAGTAACGCGGCCTGTGTGAGAGAGACTTTTCTTTTTCCTTTTTCTGTGGCTTTGATGTGTTTTTATGATTTTACAGCTGTGTTAGGATCGGCAAGTTTCTTAGACTAGGGTGCTTTTCAACCTCTACCAAAATTGGGATTACATCACTGTCGAAGGAACGGATCTGTGGCGGAACTCGCAGACCCCCTGTACACACAAACTGACTGAGGCCAATCAACCCAAGCTGTTTTTCAATCATGTGCATCAAAAATAAAGACAGGGCTGAAATCCATTCACTTTGACTTTTACTGGTAATTAAGTTCGCTGCTGTTCCTGGCAGCCGCTAATGTTTCTTCCTTCTTCCTGCCATAATATTTGCTAATAACGTTCCTGCTGCGGTGCTTTGATTGGACTGATGTTGGATTTTGAGACTTTGTGTGATTGGTTAGTAAAATTATGAATCTGGAATTCGAACAGTACTTTCCTGCTCTGATTAGAGGGTTGATTTTGATTCTCTGCTCTGATTGGAGCTCTGCTAAAGTGTCCATTTGTCATGTGTGAGCACACCACAGTACACTGTGCACACGGAAATTCTTCCTCTGTATTTAAACCCATTCACCAAGTGAAGCAGCGGACAGCCAGGAACACAGTGCCCAGGGAGCAGTGTGTCTGGGGATGGTCCCTTACTCAGGGTACCTCAGTGGTGCCACTAGCAGTTCTGGGATTCAAACCCACAACTTTCTGATCACAGGGGCAACTCCCTAACCACCAGGCCACCAGCTGCACCACATGATAAATCTTTCCTTCTGTAATCTGAAAGGTTAGCTGGGTAGTCACATTTTTCCTTCATTTGTTTTCATTTACTGTCTGAAATATTCATGATGATGTACTGGGAGGTGTTCTGGCTCTCAAATACAGACATGCCTGTATTTAGTGCTGGAATTGACAAGCATTTTAAATCATGCAGAAGCCTGTCAATACATTTTCGCTTTTTAAATCCAGAAAATATGGTTTGGACTAAGCCAATAAAGCCAAAATGTAGTACATGGGCATATACAGTAGTGTATATGTGAAATACCAAAACCATGTTTTTTTAGCTTTATGGTGCATAAATGGGGCAATAAAGCATATAAATAAATCAATTGTATCTTCGCAAATCCGGTGGTTTCACACCCTTTGAAACAAAAAACATTTCACAAATCAGATAGGATGATCAGAGACTACTCGCGTCCATTTGCATGAGAAAAACTGATATTACACATGAAAACGCCGAACAGAACTTAAATCCGTTCTAAGAAATGTTTGTGAATGTTTCCACAAATCAAAAACATTTTTCACATATTTTGATGCCATTTGTAAAAAATGACCATATTTTCACTGTTCCTATTCAGTGTTACATGCTGTTGCCAGAAAAAAATTAGTCCTAAGATTAGGACTAAAATCAGTCAGGACAATTTTAACATACTCGTTGATCCAAGAGTCAACTTTTAAAGTTAAAAGCTTTAGAAAATAAAAAAGTAATACAAATATTGGCGGTTCTTGGAGCTCCACTGTATTATGGAGTGAAGTGTATTACAACTATTCATTTTGTTTGTGCAGTTTGTACATTTCTGAAATAAAATCGACCACATCACACAATGAATTGCTGCATTTGTCTTGTAAAATCTATATTATCCAAAAAAAGTGGTGTATTCTGAGATGATTGAGTTTAATTCAACAGTAACAAAGACACATTTACACACATGCAAATCTCTTTCAGGTCGGACGAACTGCAGTGTGCAGAGTACAAAGCTGGTATTTTAACATGGGAACTGTTGAAGAACAGGAGCTTTGATCGATGTGTAACTACAACAGCAACTCAATTCTTTGACCAAACAGCCCTTACGCTTTACTTGTCAGATGGCAAACTGACCAAGCAGAGTCAAAGCCTTCAAGTCAGTTCAGGTCTCACTGTAATGAAAATGGCCCATTTACTCGTACATTATAGCAGTGGGTAGGTCATGGATCCCGCTGGCACACACACACACTGCTCAGGGCGCATGAGGAGCACTCAGGACGGGGAGTGAGAGGAGGATTTCACACCGTTGACACCGTTGGGACAGCTTAAATAATTTTTACTACGGGGAAATACTTGTGGGCCGAGAAGTCAAACTCAGGAAGAGCCTGAAAAACAGAAGGTATCAGGGAAAGAAAGAGTTAAGTAATATATTGTCTTGCATTAAAAAGGAACTGTTTAATGCTGTGATTATGAGGTCAGTGGACACGGTTGCTCTACCTTGGTGTCTTTCTTATGTCCTCCCGCAAGCAGCTTCATCACAACAATGTTCGGTTTGGCCACTTTGAGTATACGATTCACCTATGCAAAAAAATAAAATAAAAAATTAATGACAGTCAAGACTGGTGTCGCTCTCCTAGCCAAACCATTTTCCTCCATTGGAAGTTATCACAAGATTATATTCAAAATGATTTGAAACCATTTGTACTTATTCTCATTCATCCGAGAGCCAACCTTTAAAGTTGATAGCTTTAGAAAATAGAAAGTAATAAAAATATTGGCGGTTTCTGGAGCTCCACTGTATTATGGAGTGAAGTGTATTAAAACTGTCCATTGTGTTTGTGCAGTTTGAGGGGTATTTCTGAAATAAAACCACCATGAATGTTCATACCATGTATAGGTCACCTGCTGTGATGTTTAAAAAGAGATAAATGTGCTGATGACAGCGTGCCATACTGGCATGCATGGAAACAGTGCTATAAATGGACACTCAATGTCTTAGTCCAGTTTCCTTGACGTGCTCGAAACATAGCAGCGAAGGACAGTGACTATGTTTACATGTAGACAGTATGCTGACTATGGTGGCATTTACTCCTCTAAGCCAAGGTGCCCAGTCCTGCTTCTGCAGATCAGCACACCTGGCTCTAATACTCAGGTGCCCCTGAAGGCCTTCATTAATTTGATCCTGGATCAGGTGCATGAAATTATGGCTGGAGCTAAACTCTGCCGGACCAGGAAAACCCTTCCACTAAGTTTGAGAAGTTAAACTGGATTGAAATTCCTTTTAGACTGAAACTAGCTGTTTTCGTTCCTGTACCATTAAACCAGCTCTGTTCTGACTGGCTGCCCTGTATTGTGCCTCACTCAAAAAGCAGTTCAGACTAAGACACTTCTTCTAACTTTGTCATCGGTAGGAGGGGCGAAAGTGCTCTAGACTGAATAGAATGATCTGTAAATGCGTTTTCATGACATCATCAAAACAGTACATTCAAAGCAGCCTGATCTTTCAGCCTAATTTTCCAATATGGACCATATGGAGTGAAAGGTATGTTTAAGAATGTTTACATGTTTTATTATTTTTTTAAAAGGGGGGAATTGTTTTTCCATAATATGGGCCTTTTTTGCACATTTTTGCACATTAAGCTCCTTTTTGCACGTTCCCCACATCTACCTCATACTGTAATTTTGCACATTAAGCTCTTTTGCACATTTCCTTCAATCTGCAAATGCACAGTTAATATTTCTCTACATCTGCTAACTTTTGATACAAAAACGCTTTGCACAGAGAAATGTGCTTTCTACTGTACATATGACAAACGTTTTGAATCTTGAATCTTTAAAGTGGTTGTTGATCTTGCCTCAGCATCAGTGCTGGTGACGTTTTCCAGAATGAGTTTGGCCTGTTGGAAGTGTTTGCTGGCTGCCATGTACAGGTCGGCTGAGCGTGGAGGAGGACTGTACTTCTTCAAATCTGACATTTCCTGTACAAACAACATCGGACAGCCATATTCAGCGCACACACTGTGAAGAAAAAAAACTATCAGGTGTGAGCTTTTGGACTGAGTCAGTCTGGGATTTGGTACCTTGAACTGGATGTAGTGCACAGGAGGAGGCGTGACCACGCTGTTGAAAGGGGCGAAGCGATGCTCGTAGCGAACTTGCTCACTGTCCAGCTCAAACTGAGGCTTCCGTACTTTCCCATCCATATCCAATGCTATCATCGTCTAAACAGATCCAAAAAATCCATCACATCCAGTAGTCATGAAGAGGTTTGGATTAATATGTCATTATTAAGCAATCATAAAACATATACTGTGCTTTCTTTTTCAGCTCAACATTTTCAAATAGCTTGAGAATATTATTTTATCTGGGATATGATATGGGTGCACCAAGGAGTCAGGAACAAATTTGTGTTCTTACAACAGTGTTCTCACCAAGATATGAATGTTTTACAATGCACAAATGTCTTATGTTTCACTGTATTTACTTTTTCTGTTCATTGTAATGGTATATCGGGTTTTTACTGACAAAACTACAATTCCTGCCAAAATAAATGTACATTTACGGCATTTAGCACTTCCATTCCCTAACTACAGGGGGCAGTCTCCCTGGAGCAATTTCAGGGATTAAGGATCTTGCTCAGGAACCCAGTGGTGGTATGCTGAAGGCAGGATTCGAACCCATGACCTCTTGGTCCAGAGGCAAGTATGGCCACCACAACCCACCAAAGTGTGTGTGCATCTGTGTTTATAACTTCAAAAGAGTTTACCTTGTACATGCCAGCACACATGTTCTGGTAGGCCTGGCTCATGGTGATCTCTTTCCCCAGAGGACGAGCTGAAGAGAGAACAGCAAGCACATTAATACATGATCTGAACACCCTCGTCCCTAGTTTCTGACTAGCCTTGAAGAGAGTGGCACCTTTCTTCTTCTTTTTGCTCTTCTTGCTGCTGCGTCCTTTCTGCTGCTGCTCCTCCAGGATACGCTCCTCAGCCATCTGAGAGCTGTCCGCCCTGCTCAGTGTGGACATCAGCCACGCATACAGGAACTCTGACAGATACCTGCACACGATTTATACAACATGCAAACATATGAAGATGTAGTAGTGTTTGTGGAGTGTTACACAGTATAATAGTATAACAGTATAATAATCTCATGGTTGTATGACTGCATATAAATGCTATAAATCTCAGTTGTGATTAACCAGTAAATGAAAGTGTAAAGTATAAATGTAAAGTAGCGATTTGTCACAAGTGAACACAATTTAACCCGTTCACCCAAGTGAAGCATTGACGCAGCACCCAGAGAGGAGTGTGTGGGGACAGTGCTTTGTTTAAGGGTACCTCAGTGGTGCCACTGGCAGTCCTGGGATTCAAACCCATGCCCTTCTGATCACTGGGGCAACTCCCTAACCACCAGGCCACCAGCTGCCCCAAATAAAGCCTTACTCCTGAAAACAGTATTGTTGGTGTTGTAGTTTTAGGGACTGACCAGTAGATGTAGTAGTACTCATGCATGCTGTAGAGTTCCAGCTCGAAGCCGCTGAGCAGGTACTGGATCATGATGCGCAAGTTGTGGTAGAGCACCCAGGTTCCCAGACAGGCCAAATGCTGCCTTTGAGGCTCCAACTTCATCAGCAGGCCATGAAGAGCTGCATCTACCTTCTCTGCCTGAATTTTATATATAATATTAAATACATAATATTATTTATGACTGTCAGAGTTATACAGTACACTGCAGACCACAGAAGAACAGAATTTTATAGCTTAATAAACCAAGAGTACAACTGATGGCTATGCTTATAATTTCACTATTCATCATTTTCAGTAAACTTTTAGCTTATCAACTACTGGGAGAAGTTATTATGTTAGATTTTACAATATTAAGATATGTTAAACACACACCTCATCCTGTAGAGTGGCAAACTCCTCCAATATGTGTCCCAGCTTGTCTCTCTGTCGCGCTCTGTTGTGGCCGTGAATCTGGATTAGACTGCAGAACGGCTGTGAAGCAATTTACTATATTAATTATGTATGACCTTTACAACATGTTCCAGTCCCTGCAGATCCATTCATGCAGACATTTCACAGTGTTACAGGTTAGAAAGTGTGTGAAGGTGTTGCATACCCGAGAGCAGTGTGTTACGAAGGAGTCGATGTAATCTTTGGCCTGGTGGTTGTTATACAGGCTGCACCTGCAGACATAACATCAGTTATCAACACACACTAATATCAGAGATGGTCCTGTGCTATATATATATATATATTATATATATATGGGCTGCACGATTATGGCCAAAATGATAATCAATATTGAAATCACGATTATTAATCACAATTATTATTTTAGGTAAAACATTTTTATTGCACTTTCTATTTTAAA
>JBBPCY010000018.1:2827777-2844380 GCA_037974405.1 Brachyalestes nurse
GTTACACAATGGACCCGGAGCCAGCACAACAGACAGGGGCGGACTGGCAATCTGTACGTTCTGGAAAAGTCCAGAACAGGTGCATGGCCGTTGGCCCGAGATGCGCAACACCGCCCCCCGACCTCGGAACCACTGGCCTCGACCTGAATTTCTCGCCCCCCCCGGAAATACGGCCGTGATGCAGACCTATTCTCCTATTGCTCCACTACAGTAAATATATTGTCTGTTCAGGGAGATTTGGGCTTAATAGCCAATTGGTAGAGAAAAAAAACAAGAATATGCAGGATGTGATTGCTACATTCATGTTTTTTTGTAAAAAGCATGACAATATATTAAGTAATGCAAAGTATTCTGAATATGTTACTCACATTGAGTAACTTAACGGAATACGTTACAAAATACATTTTGGGGCATGTATTCTGTAATCTGTAGCGGAATCCATTTTAAAATTAACCTTCCCAACACTGCATGCTCCTACACATGCCCCTCTCATCCCCCTACCCAGGGCTGGACTGGCACAAAAAATCGGCCCGGGCATTTTGAGCCAAAACTGGCCCACCGGCCTGTCGTTCCCATTGGGTGGGTGAGGGGTGGGATTCCGGGCCAAATACCTGACCGGCCCAATTTTACCATCGCACTGGCCAAATGTACCATCCCCGCTATCGATAGCGTTCCCGGGGGGGCGGGGTGCTGAAGGGAATTCACACCGGCCCAAATTTTCCTTCCGCCCACCGGGCACTGCCCGATACGCCAGATGGCCAGTCCAGCCCTGCCCCTACCCCATCCAACCCCAATCTCAACTCTGATAATAAAAGTGCAATAAAACATAACAATAACAATTCAGCTTTATAGCAAATAAATAACTAAGATCACCACAATATCTTATAACCTTTTTAGCACTGCCACAGAAACTTGTTGATACAGTCCTCCTGATCGGGGCCTTGTTCTTCTTTATGTAGTGTACAGTGCTCTCGTTGATGCCATAATGGCGTGCTACAGAGGCATAACTTTTTCCTTCCCGGAGCATATCCAGTAGTTCAACCATCTCCTGGAGTGTCTTACACTTTCTTTTGAGCTTATGTGCATTGCCAGAAGGCGCAGGGCGTTTGAGTGGCATCTTAGGGTTTTCAGGAGGGCAGCAGCCAATAACTGAAAATTTAGCTCAATTTGTATTTGGATTCATATTTATGTTACAAAATTAGTAAATTATAATTTTCTTAATGATCAGGGCTCTCAAGTCTCACGCATTGAAAGTGAGACACACGCATCTGTCTTAACACGCTCACACGCCATACCTCCGATATCTCACGCAGAAAATCTATTTTCTCTATCGGATCTAGGCTATCCATTATACACCACCCTCAATGGAAAGTGGTGAGCCTAATGATGTAGCAGTCCTCGGCAAACGTAGAAGCAGCAAACAACCCCCCTGCCCTCAAAGCAGCACATACCCCAAACACCCCCCCCACACACCCGCTCAATGCTCGGAAGCTAAGGCAAAACCGCCAGCTCAGAAAAAATTCTCAGAAAAAAATCTGTATGACACTGGTTCCGCGGGTTACTGTATAGCCTTTCCCAGTAGTTTAAACCATTAAACTACAGAAATGTTATGAAAAATAAGTAAACGAATGCTGAGGCTGCCGTTTGGACGTTGTATATGAACATCTCTGAGGATGCCCTCACAAACACTGCAGAATTATAAAATAAGTGTATGCAGCTCTGTATTTGATATAAGGCTTTTTCTTGATAGCTGTCCCCCACTAACGGTGTGAGTTATGTTTTTGAATGCTTAAGTAAATGTAACAGGATACTGCATTTGCATGTGTGCTTGAAAATATGTAAATGGACTGCTCACTTTATTTTCAACTTATACCTTGTTCTTGCACTCAGTGACCACTTTATGAGCTCTGTCTGCTTTATAGGTCCATATATAGGTGTACAATTACAGACTACCACCCATTTTATCATTTGCCCACTAAACCATCCATCACTGGTCAGTTTCTGACCACAGGATCACTGTTTCTCGGCCCAGCAGTGACACTAGCATGGGAGTGGAGTGGGTTTGTGTATAGTGCTGCTATGATTGGATGAAGCATGAGGGGAGGTCTGTGGTGGACTAGATGTAAATGTTTAAAAAATCACATGATTTTAATATAAATCCAGAGACTTCTAGTCAAAACCTTGGAAAGGTTTAAAAACATACAATGAGACTCAATGACAGATCAAATTACAGATCAAGTGCGATACGGACAGACTTTAAAAACACTCTAGAGACATACAGTCAGACTCTTAGAAATACTAATAGAAGTAATCTAGAGACATACAGTCAGACTCTTAGAAATAACCCAGACACTAAGAAAAGACAAACAGACTCTAAACAGACTTAGAAATAAGAATAAAGACATGCTGTCATACTAAAAAGAAACCTACAGACACACAAACAGACTCTGAAAAGAAGCAGACTCTTAATAATAATGTGGTGACATACAGGCAGATTCTAATGAAATTTTCTAAAGGCATACAGTCCTGAGTCTCAGAAATAATCTAGAGACATACAGAATCTAGAGATATACAATCAGATTTTATGAACAATTTAGACATAGTCAGACTCTGAGTGTATAGATGTACAGTAAAGATTCAAGAACTATCTAGAGATTACATTCAATATCTATGAAATATTTACAGACCTACAATATACAGTTAGACTCTAAGAAGAGTCTAGCAGGGTTGGGAGATTGTGAGTTTTGGAGTGAAATGTGTTCCCAGGCAGGGTTGGGGGTGTTTGGCGAGGAGTGTGATTAACTGCTCCTCTGGAACGTGCTTCGCAATGGTTTATTGTTGCACGCGCTGCTGTTTGGAGAAACTCTGGAGGAAGTTATGATGAGAAGTTAGCAAGAGAAAAGTCATGTGTGGCGTGAGATCTGTGACGATTGCGTGAGTCTCATGCTCAGCGTATGAGAGTTGGCAGCCCTGAATCTAGAGAAATATCTACAGTCCTAGTAACTATGAGACGCATTCAGTCTGGCGAGTCCTGTCTTCAGTTTGGCGAGTCCTGTCTTCAGTTTGGCGAGTCCTGTCTTCAGTCTGGCGAGTCCTGTCTTCAGTTTGGCGAGTCCTGTCTTCAGTTTGGCGAGTCCTGTCTTCAGTTTGGCGAGTCCTGTCTTCAGTTTGGTGAATCCTGTCTTCAGTTTGGTGAATCATGTCTTCAGTTTGGCGAATCCTGTCTTCAGTTTGGCGAATCCTGTCTTCAGTCCCGAGCTGCTCTTCAATAAGCAGGAATATTGGACAATGGGGTCATAACGCCCCCCTTAACAAACACTTATATTCTCACAGATATCCAGACATACACACCATCTAATGATAGAGTGGGGAATCACCAGCAGGTTGGACCCCAGCACTTCAGGACCCAAGCTGGACTCCCCTGCTTCACAACACAAGCACACACACTTCAGTGTAGTCTTTATGGATGAGTGAATTATTTAGTTGTACAAGAAAGAGGGGTTATTGACTGATTATCTGTATTCTGAATTATTAATATGTAGAGATGCCAGTTGAGGGGGGGGAGGGGTGAAATTGTGTGTGTGTGTGTGTGTATGTGTGTGTGGCGGAGGTCAGCCTTGAGGAATGGAGGGATGAAGAGATGAATGCGGAACAGAGTTTATGGATATGCAGGAGGATATGTAGAGGGCATCTACAGGAAATGAAATCTGGTGCTCTGGCCTGTGGATAAAAGGACAAAGTGTATCCTTAACAGTAGTTACCATATTGAGCACAGACACCGGATAGTTCTATAGAAAGAAAGGCCTACGCAGGCCCTTTTTCTGACATTACCGAGAAACTCAGGCTATAGGATATCATTATTCATACATGCTCATCGCCAGAGAAATGATTATAAACTGAGTGGGATCAAGTCACCTACACCATTCCTTAACAGCAATGCGGGAAAACGACAAATTGTTCATGCATCTATCTGACTAACAGCTTGGATATCTACATTCAGAGCTGGGTCACTCTCCTAAATGACTGAACAGCTTTGTATGAATTTGTTCTTCTCTGTGCATTTTGAAATGGGCAGTCCACTTAGGTCCACTTTTCCGTTAATAATGAGTTAAACAGCAGTACTGCTTTATTTTCGCTCACACCTCACATTAAGAAGGTATAGGATTTATCCTAAAAGGAGAAAAATATGACCTAATAAACTTTAGACATGTTTTTTATGTAGATCTCACAGAAAAAAAAAACGCATTTCCACCTATATTCTACACATTTTGGCATATTTGAATCACTGTGATACAAAGGAATTCAGAGTGGCTGACTCAGATGTCTTTACAGTGGTGGTGAACAGAATTAGTCGATAAAATGTCTAGCAATTTTATTTACTATCCAAAACCGGTGAACCTCCAAGTGTCTTCTGAGTATTGTTATTTTGAGTATTAAAACAGTGGTTGGTTCTTTGGGTATTATCATGTCTCAGCACAATTTTCTTTTCCTAATTATAATAGGGCATCTTAATGGGGGCCCATGGCAGTGCAGTGGCGCTGTTGCCTCACACCTCCAGCATTGGGAGTTTGAATCTGGGGCCTGGTCTTGTGTGTGTTTGCATGTTCTCCTCGTGGTGGTGTGGGTTTCCTCCTGGGTCTCCGGGTTTCTCCCATAGTCCAAAGACATGAGCGTCAGGTGAACTAGGGATTCCAAATTCACTGTGTGTGTGTGTGTGTGTGTGTGTGTGTGTGTGTGTATGGAAGTGTGTTTTGCTGGGCAGCAAGGCAGGATACTTGTTAAAAGACGTGTGTAAAATGTACGCCTAGTCAGCAAAGCTCTGAGTGGTGAGTTAAAGCTGGTGAAGGTGTGTTAAAAAGCCCTGAAACATGATCAGATACTTCCTCATAAAGGTTTGTTTAGAGTAATGCTGGGAAATGATTAAAATGTAATTAATCGCATTGTTATTTGCAAAATTCAATAATGAATTCAAAAGTAGTGTATTGGTCGCTTTTATTTTTAAATTACTGCTATATGAACAAAAGTGCAATAACATTTGGTTGCAAACACTTTAAACTAGTAATGAGGTTTTTAACAGCAGTGTCCCTTTAACACAGTGACACAGTTACAGTTCAATTATTTCTGTAAATCCCAACTTAAACATTAATGTAATCAAATCAAATATAAAACCAAAGATATTTGCCACTACAGGGCATTCACGTTTTATCTCGATATTATAGAAAAACAAGCTGCCCCTTAGAGTCCAGAGCACGGGGAGCTGGAACCATTATAGCAGTATAAAGGGGACCAACTCCATATGAAGTCTATGTATCTGAATGCAATGTCATTAAAGTCCCTGTTGGTGTAATGGTTAGTGAAAACAGGATTAAACCTAAGAAAATATCGAAAAAAGGTCTAAAACCCTGTACTGTACACAGTAGCGTTTCAGACTCAAATGGGTTTTGTAGATTAGATGCTAAAAACTGTCCAGTAAGGGACAACATAGCCTAGAGGGCCTTAATCCAACACAACTTGCTGAAATCCCTGATAACTCACAAAATAACTCTCAGGGTTAAATACCAAGGTGTGTTCAAACTGAGAAATCAACAAACTGTTCCCTCCAGAACCTGAGGAGAAGTGTCTCTGTTCGTCAGTGTTTATATCTGGCTCTCCTTTACTCAAACTTTATTTTGGAGGTTTCTATGTTGAAAATAATAGATCTTTCCACAGTGTGTATGTGATTTTTTTATTGAAATCTGTGGGTTTTTGTTACCAGTTTTTTGGGAGTGGCCTGGGAAGGATGCAGTAAATACAACAACAAAAAAACAACAACAACCACAACAACCAATTTTTAGCGCCTTAAAGTATTTAATATGAAGTATCAGGTGTCACTGGGGCTAAAAACCTGCCTTTTAGACATGTTAGCATTTTTGGTCAACTGAGTGAAATCTTGAGTTAGCATCAGAATGAAAAGTCCTGGATCTCAAAAATGATTATAGGATGAAAAATGTTTTGGCATTGAGATTTTTTTAATTGTCATGGGATTTATAATAAAATTGTACTGTAATAATACTGTATTCATTTTTGGATTTATGTTAATATTTGTCATCATATGTAACCAGAAGGCCTTCAGTCTTTGTGGTCATGGCCAGCGTTGTCCTATTCCACAACACAAAAACTTAATTGAAAAAGGAAAGAAAGGTCAAGTTTAATGCACTCTTAGCAAATGTATAAATAATGATATAAATCAACAGTTCAATATTTTGGCCAAGCAAGCTTTTAGCTGACTGTGTACTGCATATGTGTGTGTATCTGGGTGTGTGTGTGTACATTCAACTAAAATTCATTTCCCTTTTAGACACTGTGAGACCAACAAACTTCCGGACTAGTTAACACAATATTTCTCATTCGTAATGGACAGTGTCTTCACTTTGTCCCTGCTCAGTCTCCTCAAAAGCTGATATTTCCTCCTCTGAGCTTTCAGCTTCCTGCTCTACTGTCTGGCCCTCTTCCATCTCATCACCTGACCGCTGTAAATTTGACTCACCTTCTAATTCAGAGTAAAACTCTTTCCATTCCCTGTGATTCCTGGTGCATGGGAACTGGTTAAAAACAGGAGATAGTAAGTAAAGACGTCCACTACGAAGGAAAAGTTGTTTTAAGGGTTAAATTTATTGCACATTCATTTTGCGCAAAATGAAAATTCTCATATTGAACAAAATATATGATTATAAGTGACAGAAACAAAATATTTGCAAAAATTGATCACCCTTGTTGCTATAAAATTTGAAAGATGCAATGTATGCCATTTTGAAGAGAAAGTAAATTTGCTCTGTTAGCCACAATAAGCTAAAAAGCCCAGGGTGTCCTCTTTATAGTGCAGTCAGAATATATTGCATAAGTGATGCTTAGGCTTAAGGGTCTTAAACTCATGCCCCCCACAAAGGACAAAAATGAATGGTGGGGTTTCAGGAGGATAGCTGAAAATAGCCCAAAACCCTGGATCCTATTGGAGATAAACAGAAAAACTGAACTCCAAATTCAAAACAAATTGTACTATATATTTATTTTTTGAGAGTGCCAAAAAACACAGGGTCTGTACAATTTACCACACAAAGCCGGTTGAATGTCTGCATTACCTACATTCAGTCACATTGAATTTTCTTTTCCACCTTAAATGGGGATGCAGTTACAAAGGTACTTAAAATTTACTTAACTCTACCTTAATTTAGCCCTGAAAATACACCAAACCCCTTCCTTTGAATAAAGTGGCCATTAATTTGTGAACTGATCCCTTAAATTTACCTTAAAAGTGGATTAAAGGCATGTGAAAGGAGTGTGAAACCCCTTCATCTTAAACATAAAGCATTAATTCAGAGGTTCTATAATTTAAGGGCCAAATTTGAAAACGTAAGGGGAAAATTCAGTAGTTTTGCCCCTTAATCTGTGCACTTTTCCCCTTAATTTTCCTTAATTTCCTGGAAATTAATGTAAAAATTAATGTAGGTAATTTTGAGGGGTAACATTAAGGGGTGTGGTTTTGTAGTGAATTTAAGGTGGAACTGAAAAATTCCAGATAAAACCCGAGAGATGCTGTAAAATGATTACATGAAAATCACATCATGTCAAATTTTGGAGTTCTGTAACCTGAGGCTCCCCTCCAGCAACAGATCAGAAACACCCCACACCAGCCCACCACAGTCCTGATTGTTTCAAGATCCTATTTCCGTCTCTGGTGTGCAGTTTTACATAGAGGTTACGCTCATCTGAGTTTGTTCACTTTTATTGGTGTGCTGATTAATTTAACTTAATAGTATGGAAGGATGAGCTTATTTCTTAAGTTGTACTGCTTTTTCCTAAGCCTCTCTTCGAATGTAGCCTTTTTTCACTGAAGAAACAAAACTTTTACTTGTTTCTAAACTACTCTATCCTCCTCTCCCCATCTTTGCAGTCTAGGTCGAGGTGTTTATCACCTGAAGCGGGCTGTCAGCGTCCATTTTCCCCTCACACACCCTGACGCTGAACAGCAGTGAATGTGGTCGGTCTGATGAATAGATGCTACATGCTAATAGCACTAATGCCCTCTAGGTGCCTTTTTCCTACATGAAAGCCCTGGAGTTTTAAAGCTTAGTCTTTATTTACTGCTCTACAGCACTGAGACTGACCACAACCTCCACGCGGCCCACAGCACTGCCCCTAGTGCACGACTTCGGCCAGCCAGGTTCGCAACCCAGGGAAGTGAGGAAAGGATTTATCAGCTCCCTGCTGAAATTTTGATGAGACTCTTCTTTTCAAAGCGAAGCAGCTTTTATGGCCTCCTTCTCTGCTTCATTTGGGCTCTTTCGTACTCACCCACAAACACACTGATCCTGTTCACCTTCTGCGATTGTCAGACATTTTGTTTTACAGCCTGATCACACTCCTAAATGACTTGAATCACACTCCACTGTTTAGCATTTTAATGAGCGCTAGGTGCTAACATGGTGCTGCTACTGAAATCTCTTTGCTAGGCCTGCAAACTAATGCAGCTTTAAAACTGTTTAATAAACAGCAATCAGATTAAAACCACCTGCAGGTTCCCCATGTGTTACCAAAACAGCCCTGACCTGCATGGAATCTGGCATCTAGATGTTAGCAGTGATCCTTTAAGTCTGTAGGTTGCGAGGTGGGGACTCCCTACTTCAGACTAATTTGTCCAGCATGTCCCACATATGCTTGAATGGACTGAGACCTGAGAAATTTGGAGGACAGGCTAACACCATATCATGTTCCTCAAACCGTTCCTGAACAATTTTGAAGTCTGGCAGATCTGTCACAATGTTTCGGTAAGTGTCAAAGTAACGTCCATATTAATGCCAAGACTCAAGGTTTCCCAGAGGAACATTGCCCCGAGCATCACACTGCCTCCACCGGTTTGCCTTCTTCCCACCCTTTTGCAAGTAGGAGATACACCCAACTCAGTCTGTTCATTCTTTCATATCACATGATGGAACTGTGATATGACCAGGCCACCTTCTTCCATTGCTCCATGGTCCAGTTCTGATGATCATGTAGGAGCTGCAGGGGACAAGAATCAGCATATGGCTGGACAGATCCATACACAGCAAGATGTACTGTGTGCCATAGCACCTTTTTATCATAGCCATCACTGACGTTTTTGTGCTACTCTGAGGAATCTGACCAGATGTGCCAGTCCTCGCTCTCCACAAGCAGCAGTGAGCTTTGGGATCTTATGACTATCATTCCTTGGACCATTTTTGGTAGGTAGTGACCCCTGTTTACCAGAAACATCTCACAAGTCCTGCCATTTTGGAGATGCTCTGACCCAGTTGTCTAACGGTCACAAAGTGGCTCAGATCATCCATTGTCCCTGCTTCCAACACATCAGCTGTCTCATATAATGTTGTGGGTGATCCCCCAATAGGTACACACACACACACACACACACACACACACACTGTAGGATCTCCACAGAGAATTCTGCTCTACACTGAGTGAAAACAACAGGGATTACAGTGAGGGTCATTGGCTTTGTTTTTAAAAAGCATTTAGCCCTGTGGCAATTACTTAGGGCTTAATGTACAGTGTCAAAAGAGCCTCATCGATCCTCTGATTGATCCCTCATTCCTTTTCCCCCCTTGTCTGCATGCTCTTTGTACCTTCTATATTGTGTGTAGTAATTTATATAATTCAGTAACACTGCATGCTGCATAGTTTTTATTTAATGGAAGGTTATTTTTGTTATTATTTGCCACTATTTATCAGAAATGTGCAAATAGTTTTTTCACAGCTGACATATTCCAGGAACGGAATCTAAGGTGGCTGTTTTTACATTCATTTTTGCTGATTACAGCATTTAACTGAAAGTCGTACGTGTGAATTTATTCTTTGAGGTGGTGTTGACAAATACAAACAGCTGGGTTACTTCACTGTCTTTCAATCTACACCTTCTGTTTTGACATGCTTTCAGCCAGCAGTCAATAGCATGTAAAGAGCAGAGCTGTAAATCAGGCTGTTATGTGGCCTCAGGTCAATAAGCTCCAAGCATGTCATTTAGACCTACAGTTCATACTAGTATTGACTGCTCCATAAACATTTTACTGTAACTCACACAACACACACGCACACAAATTGATATGGTAGGACATGACACTTTTATTAAATACAATGTATCACAACGGCCTCAAGGTCATTGAGAGCATCTGATCATATGGATACACGTATTGTAACACTAATGCCATGGTTTTGTGTCAGTGGGTTTTTTGCCTTTGAGTTACTGTATATAATAGAAAGAGACCTGCTAAAATACAGAGACATGTAGCTCTCTCCACACACATGTACCGTTAGAAACTCCTCTGTTATCTCCTTTAAACCAGTGTCTTGTTTTTCAAGCATTGCTTTCCACAAAGCCTGGACAGGTGAAGGCAATATGGCAGCAGTTTTCCCTAAAGCTGCTGTCTCCTCTCAGGCCTGCTGCTTCACCAACACTCTTGATGTGGAGGCAATCTGAAGATATGTCCTCAGGGTTGGAGACTACAAGGCCCACAGCTTGCTGCCAGATGGCCTGAGTCCGGACAGTGGAGTAGCTTATATGGACACTCGCAAAGGTCAGAGGAAAATGGCCTAAAGTCCAGAGTTGGTGGTTGGTTGATATGTACTCACAGTTTTCTGTTACAATATACAAGTAAAATTTTGAGTTTAACATAAGGCAAGATTGACTCCTTTAGCATACTAGCTTTATCATCATTCTTGGGTTCTTTTATCTTCATTCATTGTCTGCGTCAGTCGTCCTTTTCACCAAGCATATGCCCTATTCCAGCAGGCCTACAAGGCGAACCAGAAATGCTAACACGACTAAGGTTGGTCCAACCATTTGAGCAAAAATATTTGATCAGTTTTGGTCTTTTTGGCCAAAGGCTTTGACCGAAAATCCAAATAACTTTAGTCACATGCATTTTTGGTCAACTGAATGAAAGTGAATACTCAACAGATACCGTTATACAAAGGAGACCATGCTAACAAGAGCCTGCTAACATGACTCACTCATTGTCCTTCAAGCTCGCTTACAGTTTTTCTCTCGTACCGTCCAGCGCAGAAATCCGATCATACATTCATTCTGATAAATACATAGAATAATTTATAGACCAAAACAAACTCCAAAAAATACAAAAGTGCATGATTTTAAACGAATAAATAAACGGAACAAAAGTCTTAAATATAAAAAAAAAACGACAAGGAAAAGCTAATTTACTTGTCTAGAGTGACTCACACCACAGTCTGGCTATAACTGCATGTAAGTGTGTGTTAACTGGAGTATTTGTGCAAATTTATAGCAGTTATGTCCTTGCTCCCTTGCTCATTCTGATATGTGGCAAAGGTTATCTAACACTATAGACTCGTCTATAACTAAGCGGGGAAGAAAAATGCCAAAAAGGGAAATTAATGTGGCAATGTGTTCCAAACCTTTGTTCTTTTTTCTAGTTATTGTTTGAAAGTGCATTGCCGAAAGAAGACTTAATGACCTGTGACATGACGTAATATGTAAAATTGTTACATGGGTTGATTCTTTATGGGGAAATATGGGGAAATTATTTCATCCGCCCAGTTTCCATCATTTTTTCTCTTCGTTTTGTCCTTTTTCCCTCTCCTTTCCTCTGCATTCAGTATGGGTCTTTGGGGAATAGGTGCTAATAGCAGACATTAGTACTGTAATGAAATATATATTACACCATAACAGCTGCGTAACCCCTGGCTTAAGCACTACATCACTGATTCAACTGAGTGGTAAATCAGGACAGAGAGAGGAGGGGAGAGAGAGAGAGAAGGCCATAATTTAGCCTACCCCATCATAATCAGCCACTCAGGGTAATTGGGCTCCTGTCCTAAATGCACACTAACAGTATTGAAACATGGGTATGGCCTCGTCTCAAATGACTCAATATCCCTTTCAGCAGTGCACTATTGGGAACTTGACTGCCTTGAAGGCTCCTGGTGCTGTAAAGACGGGAGTGAGTGGTCTCACCATTGGCCATGTGACATTTGGCAAAAGCTTCTGCTCCATAAATGACTCTAAAATGCGAAACCCTATTAGATCCATTATTTCCCCCAAAATCAAGGCAAAAGTCACCATGCTATTTTCACACTCTTCGCTTCATATTCATGTTAATGTATGCACATGGGCAGAAAAGGGCAAAGTAGGATGACACGGAGGAATAAAAGACAGCAATTTTTGCACTCCTTCCACACGGGTCACAGTCATGGTACATGGCGTGCAGTTATTTGATCTTTCCTGTTCCTTTTCCAGGTCCGGAGGATGGAAATGGCTTTTCCTGAAGTCCTGGAGACGAGTATGCACTTCTTCTAAAGTCGAGACCAGACAATATTTACAGCGACACCGAATTCCCCGTGACTGTACAGCAAGTATCCGTTCCTTCCAAGCAGAGAAGTGATCAGATAGCAGAAAAGAAAAAACCTCCAGAAATGTCTTATTTCAGTGCCATATTTTCTGCACCTAATACTGATAGATGAGGCTCCTGCTGCCTACCACACTACACATTTAGAATGACAGGAGCAGGACGAGAGGGAGGGGGGAAACAGGAGAGAAGAAAAGAAGGACAGAGCAATAGAGGCAGTCTTGGGATTCACACTCACGCACACACAAACACACACACTCTCTTTCTCAGCCCAGGATGTCCAGATAGACGGGTGAGGCCTTGGCCAGGTTGAGCAGCAGGTTGTGGATCTCTTTGATGTTGAGGCGAGTGTGCGGCTCTCGCTGCCAACAGCCCAGCATCAGGTCGTACACCTCCTTCGGGCAAGTGCGCGGCCGCTGTAGTACACGGCCCTGAGTGATACACTCAATCACCTGCGTGTGGGGCAGGGAGTGGGGGGGTGGGGCAGAAAGGAAAGAGATGTGATGGTTACACAGTTGATGCCAACTGCCAAAAAGGATAAGACTCAAAATCTTATCACAATGTAGCTTTATGTGTGATTCAACATTGATTGACTATTATATGTGTTTCATAAGTGCTTAATATCGATCCTGAGTAAACAACAGGCCTAATTCTGATGTAGTATTGAAAAAATGGCCAGCTTTGAAAAAAACTCCCACTAACTGGACACAGATTGCAAAAAAGCTGCTCTCTTTTGATTACATACTAACAAGGGTGTGACCAACATACCATCACAGAGTTTTATAGGTATTGGCAAAAGCTGTACATATAATTAGGAACCTTTTTGGCCACAGCATTGGCCAGAAATGAAATCATGTCCAGTTCCGCCCACTGGGAGGGTGAAGTTTAGAAAGTGCTTCTTCCTGCTTGGAGGTGAATGCTAACCGGACGCCCAGGCCAGGTAGTGTCACACTGAGTGATGGAGAGAGAGAGCCATCCAACTAACTAGAGGTGTGAACCTTCACAGGCTTCACGATTAAATTCGATTACAATGATCATGTCAACGATTCGATTCGATATCTCGATGCATCACGATGCATCCCATCAATTTTATACATTACTTCACTTTTTTATGTTTTCAGATACAAGCAGTGAGATGTAAGCTCCCGTTTTTAGTCAACAAAAACGGAAAATGTGAACAAAAATTGTGACCATTACACTAAACTGTAAACAAAAATAAAGAATATAGACATAGCTCATCAAAACGTAAACAGAAATTGTGCCCATAGCATTAAATTGTTATCAAAATAAGTAGTATAGGCCTAGCCTACATCTTCAATGAATATGCTCAGACTAGATTTTTAAAATCAAGCAATGTCATTATGATCTAATCGATTATGTCCTGCCACTGCATCGATGCATCACCGTTCACGTCCGCATCGCGATGCATCGTTTATGTGATTAATTTCAACACCCCTACTACTAACCTGGTGAGAGCAAAGCTACTCATGCTCTCACGGATGGCTGTGGCATCAGTGGGGCTCAAATAATCTTCCAGCGACCGGCTTTACATGACTGTGCCAGCCTTCACCCTCCCGGTGTGGGTGGTTTCGTGTGATCGGGGAGTTCTAGCTAATAAGTGTAATGACAACAAAGAATCATAGAAATCTCTGCCCCAGTGCTGTAGCACTGAAGACTGTGAGTTTACTTGAGTTTAATAAGAGAGCTGTCGAGAACAGACAATTATGCACTTTATAACAAAAAGTATATAAAGTATAAAAGAAGATATGAATCTCAAATGTCAATATAAAACTATACCAGCCAGTGTTACAGAGTAATGGAATTTTTTTGACCTACAAAGTTCCCATATTGTCCACAAATTTTTCAAACCTGTCAGGCCCTAAAACTAACCCCAACAGGGATGCCCACATCACTGCAGTACTGACGACATATTATACACTTTCCATCTATCCATGAGTGCATTTGTGTGTGTACCTCATTGTTGGAGAGCTGATACCAGGGCTGTTTCCCGTAGGTGAATATTTCCCAGAGCACCACTCCCAGGCTCCAGACGTCGCTCTCAGTGGTGAACTTCCTGTACATGATGCTTTCTGGGGGCATCCAACGGATCGGCAACATGGTGTGACCGCCCACCTTTAAACGGCACAAGATCAAACGTCAAAAATACGGAGTGCACTCGCTGAATAAACGAATGAGCGGACGACACGATTGCCATAAAAATAACAAAATCTTGTACCTCAGGATATTTACACTTGAAAATGTGCCGATCTCTGGGAAACATAATGAAAGTCATATTGTTTAGAAACTTTATGATCTTTTGCCTGGTCATTCTGGAGCTTTAGTGGAGCACAGAGCACAGAACAACCTAATGAATGTACAGTGAAGGCCAAATAATGAATAAGGCATTTGTTTTGAAGTCACTTCCAGCAGTTTCTCCTTGTACTTATCAACCGAAATATTGCCCAAATGGGTGAGGCTTTGAAGATAAAATTCCAATGTATTTACAAAGTTGGAACCGAAGTAATACTGTAACTTTCTAAACATCGTTGGCTCCAGGGGAGTTGGACTGACCTAAGCCTCAACCCCAAAACCCATCGCTTCATTTATTAGCTTTTCCATAATGCGCTTGCACTGAAATATTAATTACGTATTTGTAGTGCAGTATGTGGATTAGCCTCATATTAATTGTTTTAACATACTGGACTCATCAAATATTAAGAACCAAAGCTTTTAGGCTTCTTCACCAGTCCCACAGAGACTAGAAGCTCGATTGAGTGGGAGAATCTCCAAAAAAGCAGTCTACTATGGTCCTTACTAAGAGGAACCTCACCGTCTCTCCGCCTAATACGTGCCAAGGCTTTTAATGTTATGTACTGAGAACAGTTATAGGCCTTTATGACACTATGGATTAGTATTGAGGTTTTGTAAAATGCTGCTTCCGATAAACTAATTGTCCACTTTATTAGAAACACCCACTTAATGTCAGCCATAGACATACAACTGCACACCCTGCTGTTGACCAGATATCATCATTTTCAGGGGATGACAGTGACAGGATGGTGTATATGGTGCTGTTATGAGTGCACCCAGCAGGGTTGTCAGGGTTTTTATAACTCAGTGTCTCCACTAGGTTGAGAGGGTCCACCACCCAAAGGATTTCGGCCAAGATCTGATTTATGTTCAGAAAACAACCACTAATAAGGGGCTTGAGAATACCTGACAGACATCCAGTGTTTCAGAAACAAATATGCATTCTTTTAATTCATCACTGTAGCTGATGGCAAAACTCCCGGTGCTCGCAGAATTTTCAGTCATGGCTCAGTTGGGATAACCAGCGTAATGATACATATTTCCGTATATTATATTCTTTTTTTTCCTTTTGAGGTCAAAAGTCAGATTTGATTTGATTTTCAACACTGTTTTGGCTCAGCTCTTACTGATATTTACTAATACTGTATCTTTGCACCCTCACTAACTCTATAGCAGAGTAGCACTACAAGGTCAGACTTTGTTATGGAGATTATGGGCGATTACTTCATGCATTAAAAATGCTAATGTGTATAATAATTAATAATATAATCATATATTGCATTATGCAAATGGGTTCCTGCTAACAAGTCTCCATTAGCTTTCATTTATAGTTAGCCATGTTAGCTATTCTGGGCAGGTTCTCCTTCAGGATCAGAATCAGAAAACTTTACTGATCCCAGAAGAAACTGCTCATGACTGCACAGACACAAAGACAAGAACAACATGAAATATAATATAAAATAACATGGTCAAAATAATAATACTCTTCAGTGCAATGAAACTAAAGCTTCTTCGGACATAAGCAGGGGCGTCAGAAGCATTTTTAATGTGAGGGGGATGCAACAGGCTACGCGTGGGGGTGGGGTTTTGGGTGGGTGGGTGTATGGGTTGCTGCGTGAAAAGTATCGGTCCTTTTAGGGGGTGAGGGTGTTTGGAAATCGCTGTTGAATCTTGAATCCTGAATCTTTCGTGAAAGAATCCATTCCACTTCACAAAAAGTTCACGGTTTGGTTCACACTATAGTTCTGACGTTCGGTACGGTTCATGATACAGCAAAGTTAAGTAACAAAAAGTTCCAAAGAATGAGGCTTGGTTTGTTTTCGCTTTAAATAAACAGCAGTGTATTAACCAGTAAACACACTCTTGCTTATATTTTCATGTATGTGTAAGGCAGCAGAAGT
>JBBPCY010000018.1:2867407-2880549 GCA_037974405.1 Brachyalestes nurse
ATTGTCAGGTTTAGTGAATGTGTTTGAGGAGGAGAACCATCAAACTGTGCTGGACACCGACCCTCCAGGACTGGAGTCCGAAACCCCTGCTATAGAGTAACCAGGCAGTTGGGCAAAAGAGTTCGCTTCAGCCGTTTGATATTTGCCTAAGAAATGTGTAATTAGGCGGCTGTGAAAGGATACTTTTACTCAAGCATTTGAGACCGTTAGATATTAAACGTGTGGTATTCACCCAGCAAAGAGTCTGAGCTGCCACGCAAACAACAAAAAGTGGCAGTGTGTACCTGTGGGTTTCTAATGGGATGGACTAGTAGTTCATCTGATATTTCCCATAGGTTCTCATACATTCTCAGTGCTCCTCAACCTTGGTCCTGGAGGCACCCTGCTCTACACATTTGAGTGTTTTCCCTGCTTTAACACACACTTAGAGCACACTGAGCTGATTGGTTGGAGGTGTGTTGGAGGCAGACAGCTGTTTAACCCCCCCCTCCCCAAACCCCCCCCCCCAAAAAAAAACAATGTACAGCATCCGTCAGTCCTGCAGTTATATTAAAAGAAACACATTTTATTCAATACATCTTATGTTTCTAAGCAATTCTTAAGTGTAAATGCTTTAAACGTAAATTTCAATTAGAATGAAAAACACTAGCTCAGTACATCTGTAAGAATACATGTGGCATAAAAATAACTGCGTACATTTCATCAACGCACACTCTAAATTGTTTATGGTTAAAATTCAAGTGCATATCCATTATTTCTCCTAGGCACAGTCATAAAACAACTGTTCGTATAGACAGCTTTCAGTAAAATAGCTTTTTTTTGTGATGAACGCAGTGTCAATAGCCCAGGTGGGAGTCTAGCTTAATGTTTGTAGTGGAAGAGCTACAACTGTGTAATGATTTCTCGTTATTAACCTTTAAAAAGACAACAGGACAAATCACAAAACATACATAAAAAATGTGTACGCTATGCATCCTATTACAATGTGTGTGTGTGTGTGTATTATGATTACAACCAATAGGAAATATAAATAATATTCCGTAAAGTATGCACTCTTTAAAAAACAAATTATATGTTCAGGCTACCCTAACAATCCAACTGAACTGAATCAAGGGGAAATTTGAGATTTTACGATGCACTCTATCATTTCGTAAAGAACTGGAATAGCACTAAACCATGAGGTCCAAGGTTTAGGGTCGCAAACAATCAAACAAACTCAAATAAACTCTATGTTAAATGTTCTGATACTGATCATTTTGTGTGAATTATACATTATGTGATACTTTTTGGTGATGTGGCCATGTCATAGGAAAGACATAAGAACAGCTAAGTAGTGGCCATGACAAACTAAAATGTTGGATAGAAATGATTAAGCCATGGCCATGTCTTAGTACAGGGAGAAAATGAGATAATGACCACAACTTATTAAACTGTAGGAAAGAGATAGTTAAGTAGTGATCACAATTCAGCAATGGAAAGGCATAAGTACAAGACAGCTAAGTAGTGGCCACAACTTAGTACAGTGTGGGAATGAGATAGTTAAGTAGTGGCCACAACTTAGTAAAGTGTGGGAATAGGATAGTTAAGTAGTGGCCACAACTTAGTAAAGTGTGGGAATGGGATAGTTAAGTAGTGGCCATAACTTAGTAAAGAGTGGGAATGGGATAGTTAATTAGTGACCAGAACTTAGGCCGCTGGGCTGTCATAATGGTCTAAATCATAGACATGAATTAGGATCTTGGTTCCATGTTAAGAGGGTATGTCACCAGCAATGCTTAATAGATGTCTGTTGAATTGAACTACTGAATGTGCCTGTAACACATGTGATGAAGCAGGTAACAAACTAATCCTGCCACAATGGTCTAGTTGCTAGGACACATCTTGGTTGCTGCCATGGCAGTGATGGAGACTAGTGACTGATTGTTTGAGTTTGTGTCACCTGCGAAATTGAAAAACTGAACTGGGGGTAAATAATTAAAGAATGTTACATTTTTGCCTTCCGAAAAATCAGGTTTGGTGAGTGAGATATCTGTTAGATATGTGTTTAAATGACTTTACTGAAGTCCAAGTAAATCGTAGGACTAAACCCTGCGTTCGGTGTGTGAAAGGCTTTACACAGTTGGTTTTCAGCATTATGTGTGACTGCAGTGCAGCTGTTAACTCACTATTTGCTCTCTCAGTGTGCGAACAAGCAGAACAAAAAGAGCACATCAGCTATGATTCATTTATGAGGGTGTCCATTAAGCTGCTGAGGCTGGAGCTCTGTCAAAATCTCTTAGAGTCTCTCAGAGCATCGAGGGTCCATTTATCCACTGACACACATTCTGCTACCCATAAATCCTCTCACACATGTCCCAGTGCTCCCCTCTGTGTAGTGGAGCGAGTGTTCAGAGCGGTCATAATCGAAAGAGCGACAGTCTTCCCTCCACAATCAACAAGAAATAACCCACAGGATGGTTTGAGCATATGCTGGCTGCTGATTGGCTGCACGGCTCTTGCAGCAGCAGATGGGATGAGCCATAAGCTTGTCTAGTTTTCCTCCCAGAACAGTCCATTCGGTCCAGTTCGTACCAGTATGCATTGTACAGGTGTCATTCTTACCGGACCACTGCTTCCACTGGAACATTGTGAAATAAAACAAAACCTAAAACAGGACGTGATGTGACACAACACAACAAAAAACAAAACAACACAAAACGACACAACACAACAATAACACAACACAATAATGAATTGTGACAGTTACCATAAACAAAAGGAAAACACTACCAACCAAAAGGAATCAGCTGTCATATGAATAATCTTTACCTTTAAAATCAATCTTTATAACCAATGATAATTTGTAAATATTATAAGTTAGATATCAGAAGAGATTTGAGATAAGTTTGTTCAATAATTTACTAAAGATTTAATAATTCCATTTATAATGAAAATGTATATTATATAAAAACTTGGTGTAGTTTATTTACAATCCATTTTGGTCCAAATTTAATTACCACTTAGTACTTAGAAATATAGTACTTATAAAAATGATGTATTCAATATAAGTTTATCTTTGATGTTAAACAACTTTCTTTTACTTTCTTTTAATGTATGGATCTAAAATTCTATCCGCATCTTTTAAACATTTATGTGCGCCAATATAAGCTTTATATTATTAATAGTCTTGTTTGAACAGTGATTCTCTATTTTTGCAAGGTAGTGTAAAACAGGTTTTAAAAAAGTGCAAAAGAATAATATTGAGTAAAAAAGAAAAGCACGAGAAAACAAAACCAGTAATGCAGAAATAAATGAATGTATTTTTCTTAAAGGCCTTAAAAAATGCCTATTAATACACACAATGCGGCAAAGTGTTAGACCGTTATGCAGTGTTAATGCTGTGTTAATGCTGTGTTATTACAGTTGTAAAGCAATACATAAACACAATTTATTAAGGCAATAGTTTGGCAAAAGAATCGAAATCAGGAAAGCCATGGCTAAATGTAAATCATACTGTTTCAGCGCTGAACTAAAGAAGCAAAGTTCAGCCACCAAACATGTCTTAGGCAATTGTTTAAATGTGGAAAACGTCTACCAAACTATTGCTTTAAGAATGCGCACAGGACCTTAGAGACCCTGCTTTAGTGAGTTAGTAGATATAAAAAGAAAAAGAAAAACTAGTGCAGTTGTGCTCGAGGGTGTTACAGATCTGAGCTGGGGAAGCAGCTGCCTCTTGGGGCAAATTCTAATGGAGCAGGGTGGGGTTCACTGGGGATGGTCCACGGACCACCAGATATAAACCAACATTTCTTGCAGCAACAAGAAAAACAGCCTGGCAGAACCAGTCATCATTACTGATCAACAAACATAACCTGTCAGCCATAAAAACAAAATCAGTACATCTAAACACAACCTGGAGGTTGGAGCTCTCGGTGGAGAACATCAATCCAAACATGCTTTTGGCAACCTGAGCGAGAGAGGACAGCGCTGCAGGGACATTAGCTGGAGCCAAAGTACAGAAGATGAACACAGCATTACTGTCCATCTCAAGCTCGTAATGCATCCCAGATGTAGCAACATGAGGCCCAATAACAGCAACTGCCAAAACCAGTGATTCTTTCTGTTTACGCTGCCAGACATAAACCAATGTTTCACATAACAATACAACTTTTAAATGTTGTGTTTGCACTTTGTTCAAGGTCCAGTCACCACTGTTTACTCTTAGAAGTGTTATTATTGGTATTAAAGACCGTTATTGTTATCGTTTTCATTTAAAAATGAATAAATAAATGCTATAACTATTATATGTTTGCCTCTGTAATCATTTGCGTTTATATTTGATTTTCATTCTGCCTTGAAACGTTTGAGAATGTTTGATCGAAATGTGCGTAATTTGCTAAAGCGGATACGAACTGTTGAGTTTTGTCTGGGCAAGGGATTTTTCCCCTCATTGCTCACTAGCAGCTCAACACAGATTTGCACACAAAGCTAAGTGCTGTAGTTGATCTCATAACAGTGTTACAAGGAATACATTTTTTTTATTATGTTAATTAAAATATCCAAGTCCATTTCCACAATACTGGCACAATGGCCACAAGGGGACAGGCAAAAGAATTGCTGTTGGAACAAAACCTTGTAGCTCTGTTTTTTACATTTTTCAATATTTGAAAAATGTCAGCTGCTGTTTAAACTTTGTCGTAATTTCTTGATCAATAGAAAGGCTCCAAAATGACTTTCTTAGCTCACTGAAAGATCGGAAAGTTTTTAGGTCTCTGAGAAAGTTGATTTACTTTAAAAGTGTTTTTGTTGTCGGAACAATACCTTGTATTTATATATATATATAATTTATATATTTATTTTATTGAACTATAATATCCCAGGAGAACATTATTTGAAGGTTTTTTACTTTTCCTGTAAAGTTATTATTTTGGAGATACGTGGTTTGATTTATATGGAGAAGGTCCATTTACCATGAAATGTTCTCACGATGTGACGGCCTGCTGGTGTTTTCAAAGGCAGTAAAAACAAAAAAGTAAGGAGGTCTTCTTAAGATAGCGATGATTTGTTAGACAGTTTTCCTCTGAGCTGGACGAGGCTGTTGACCAGACGGCTAAATACATCCAGAGAAGCACAAATAAAACGAAAGCCACACCAAGAAACATCTAAATCTTGTCTATGTGACGTGACAGGACCACAGTGGTTATGTACTTCATGCTGATGACCACAGAGTTGTTGGCTTAAGATCTCCACAGTGGACTACAGAAAGCACTGGTTCTAATAATCCTGCTCTGAGCCCGCGAAAAAAACAGAACTTGCAATAATCCTTCCCTCTGCTGCCACACATCAGAGTTTCAGTCTTATTCGGCAGCAGGTAGAACCATTCTGAGCCTTCATAAGAGTGCAAACATCTATACAGGCATGATGTCTTCCCACACACCAAGTGTGCGGCGTTCCTGCAAGTGTGGTTGAGTCTCGGGGTTACAGAGTGAGAAAGAGTGAGAGATACAGAAAGAACGAGAGAAAGAGAGGGGAGAGAGGGAGAGAGAGAAAGAGACAAATCGACAGATCGAAGGGAGATGCAGCAAGAGAGAGTGAGAGACAGAGAAAGAGAGATGCAATGAGAGAAAAAGAGTAAAAGATTTAGAGAGACAGAAAGAGACAGAGATGCAGTGAGAAATAACAAGAGAGAGAGACAGGGAGAGAGAAAACGAGAGAGAAAAAGACAACGGAAGTCAGAAAGAAGTACTGAGAGATGGGCAGAGCAAGAAAGAACGAGAAAGAAAAAAGAAAGATAGGAATGGAGAGAAAGTGAAATAAAGAAAGAGAGATGCTGTGAGGGAAAGAGAGACAGACAGAAAACACATAAAAGACAGACGCAGCAAGAGAGGAGGATAGAGAGGTAAAAGTGTGTGCGTGTGTGTGTGTGTGTGTTTCTTTGCTCCCTGCAGTTTGTGATTCATACTTTGTGGGAATGATTCATTTTTCGAGTGCTAGCAATGACGCTTGTTTCTATGGCAACAGTGCATGTGGTGGGCAGGCTGGACCACCCCCCAGCATCTCTCTCTCTCTCTCTCTCTCTATCCCTCTCTCTCTCTCCAGGATGAGGGTGCGCTCTGAATGGCAGGCGGATGGCAGATTTTAGTGCTCTGATTCACTGTTCGCTTTACGCCTGGACCTCAACCCAGCGGCCCCATTTTAACCAGTCGCGGGTTTCGCTGCATTAATCCCTCACAGGACACACGAATACACAGAAACGCCACTTTCCCCAGCTCTTAGAGGAGTATTACATAGATCAGTATAATCTAGAGCTGCACAATTTATAGTTTATTATTCTTTATCACAAGATGAGTCTTTGCAATAAAGACATAACAACCTTGAAGTCTGCCATATGCAAATAAGCCCTGTCACCAAAATCAAGGGAGCTATGAGACTCTTGGCCATTCCCAGTTCAACACAAGTGCTTCTGTGGGGTTTTCTGAAGACCTACTCACATAATCCAGCAAAAGTAAATGATTTTGGTCATAGTCAGGCAGTTATAACTTTAATAATACATAGCAATACAGTTAACGCATGTGGGCCACATAAAGCTCTCTCAAAACATAAAAAAATAATCCATAATTTTTGAGCATTTCTATTAGTTTGTTTCTTATTAAAGACACAAGGTTTTTTCAGGATAGCAGCAATCTTTGTTATTTATCAAATGAATTGCGACATCTATGTCCCAAGCAGAACATGAGACTGAACAATAGTAAATTGTGAGAACAAGGATGAAAAATAGCAGCAAGTATAGGTCCAACAGGCCCCTCTGTACACACGATTTCCGGTTGTTAATGAAGCAAATGATGATATTTCCAAGCCTCCAGATCCAAGTGAACTCTGGCACTTTCACATGACACCCTGGCGAGCATCAGCAGCCATGAAGTGCTCTCTGTTTCACACCAATTACCATCAGTGACCTCTGAAACGCTCAGGAGTGGGGAGGCCTGTGGTGCCGCTGGAGTCTACCCAGCAGTACTGTATATTCACTGTGTCACACAGATCAGTGGTGCACAGATTTATCATTTACAACGGCACCCGGCACCAGTTAGAGGCGGTTTGGTGCTTTTTCGTGCGTATTCCTTTCAGCTCAAGTGTATCCTGAAATCTGGGGATATGTGTTTGTTTGAGAAACCAGAACCTCGGAGAACATTTCAAGCTTAATGGTTTATCCAAAACCACTTTGGCTGGTTTAGACCATGTTCTCATCCCAGCTTCCTTCTCCGCAAACTAGGAATCTTTTCACAAAGTGCTGATTACCAAAAGTATCACACTATTCGTAAAGGTGGTGATCGCCATCTCAAGGGACTAGTTTGATGAAAAATCGTACGCAATTTTACGCAGCTTGTCATAAGGGTTTCCCCTTAAACCAGATATAGTCAACTTTCCACCACACTGAAGATACAAGAGACTGATCTAGCTAACAAGTCCTGAACAAAGAAATGGATTAAAAAAACAACCTGGTCAAAAAAACAAAAGTCAAAACTGCTTTCTCTAGGTAAGCAGGTTTGTCTCTTGCCTTATCAATGTGATGCAATATATTATGACAGTTTCTCCTATGCACAGTTCAACTTGGGTGGAATTTTTCTGATGAACCATGTGCAATTTTTTGGGGTACTGGGCAAAACGTACAAATTAAATGTGCAATTCTTTGTTTGTGTGTCTCCACAGTGTTCAAATATTTATTTATATATCCATTTTTACAATACACCTGCACATATTTTTATTTTATCCTATTTTTATATTCCTAGATTGTAAAGTAATAATTCTTTTTTTAATTATTACTGTTTTTTTCAATACCTGCTGCTACCAAATGTACACCAATATGTACCTGTATGTATATCCACAGTGTTCTTACTCTGTACATATATACAAACCTATACTCAATATGTGTACATATATATATATATTCAATACACAAGTCCATATTTACATTTTTGTATTATATGTATTGTATAGTATACTTTTTATACTGTACTGTCCTATAGTTTTTATTCTATTGTTTTTGCTGCTCTTTGTTTTTGTCCATTTTCTGCTGTAGCAATGCAAATTTCCCACTTGTGGGACTAATAATCTAAAAATCTTTCTTATCTTATCTTATCTTAATATGAGCTTCCATTAGCAGTTAGTAGTCTCCTGTATATAAAGAGCACATATGCTAGCCTTCAGTCTCCCAGCTCGGCATTGTTAAATGGTCCAGGTGAGTGGGTGGCAATGACTGACTTGAGAAAAAAAAAACTTGGTGAACAGTAGTTGCTTGAAATTAACTGGTTTCCATTTAGTGTTAACTACATTAGCCTCGCAGCTCCAGTATAAAGAAGGAAACCTCAGACACCATTCATGTCTTGACTGATCAGGGCCATATGGGATGAGGAACATTTGTGGAAATGTGAGTGATCTGCTAAAAACATTCTTGTCCAGTGGATCTGTGGAGGGAGGAAGAGAAGAGGAAGAGAGGAGGAAGTGGTTTTCTGATTGCTGAGCCAGTGGAGGGGAGATACTTCTGACCTTGACAAGCTCCATTGATTTTTATACAAAAAAACACCGAAAAGTGATACCTGCTTCTGAATCATTGATAAGCACAAGGTTGCTGACTCTGAATCTCTCTCTCTCTATCCCTTACTCTCTCTCTCTCTCTCTCTCTCTCTATCCCTTACTCTCTCTCTCTTTTTCTCTCACCCTCTCGCTCTTTCTCTCTCGTTCTCTTTCTCCCGGAGTTGCAGACACCCACACTTCCTGAACTCCAGAGCTACAGTTTCACCCTCATGTCCACTCTCTAGCTTAAAGAGGCTGCTTTTCTCCACAGCATGTATCTGTGTGTGTGTGTGTGTGTGTGTGTGTGTATGTGTGTGTGTGATTGTTTTCGAGTCACAGCAAGGTCAGCATGTATGAGCTAAGCTAAAGAGCAGCAAACTAATAAGAATAAGCCTCAAGTAAACATTTATATTCATCGGCACATGCGTTTTGTCCTTAGTGGAACACAAGGACTCTCACGTGCACACACGCACGCGCGCACACACACGCACGCACACACACACACACACATATACGACCCAGAGTGAAAATCAGACCACAGCGTGAAAATGAGCCCCTTGGGACATCTAACCCGGCATTTCCGTACAGAAAAACCACAAGAAACAATCACAGACACTCATTCATAAACTACCCCCCTCTCACACTTCCACTCAAACACACACCCCACACATTCGCAGAACGGACTTCCAGAACCCCTCTGTTCTACAGCAGGGGGGCCCACAGGTTGTTTGTCCATCAACAAGAAAGTTCTTAAGATCAAATGTGGCTGATTCTCCCACCATCCGCACCGTCAACATCACCGACTCGCCCCTCCCCCCAGGGACCCTCGCCTCCTGGACTGACTAAAACATCCTCTGTTTTTAAAGGACAAGTTTC
Source organism: Brachyalestes nurse (assembly GCA_037974405.1). Lineage (NCBI taxonomy): Eukaryota > Metazoa > Chordata > Actinopteri > Characiformes > Alestidae > Brachyalestes > Brachyalestes nurse. The sequence continues at coordinate 2,876,834 of JBBPCY010000018.1, forward strand.
CCATTAAAGCCCCAGTGGGCTGAAATCAGTGTTTTCTCTCTCACTCTTGTGAACACATAGATATATTTTGCTGAAGTTCTTTTCTTTCACTGCAAACTGGGTTTTAATGTTGGCCAACCACAAGGCTGTCATGACCCCTCCAGAACACAAAGCCCTTACAGAACTGGGTTCCCCTACAGCCTCTCTACAGTCTGAAATTACGAATCTTCCCGTACCAGCATAAACCAGCGAGCTCCTCTGTTTGCCTGAGGCTGTGCGTTCATTTATTTGACCGGCCATGCCAGCATTCACTGACGTCCAACAGTTTAGTGAGTCATGGATACAACCTACACCACTTGCATAACATCACTGTTTAAAAATCCAAAAGTATCTCCAAATTCGTGGCTTTACAGGAGAAGGCAAGATCATTTTTAACTTCTCATAAAAGTTAATGAAAAGACTAAGACATTCTAATGGAGCATTTCTGTTGATCCATTCATCATGAGGGTTTCACACATTGTAAAGACTGGCTGCCGTTTTCAAGTGATGGACAAACGTGGAGATACATGGTTTCCTTTGCACAGTGAGGATATGTGGCAGCATAGTGGGATGGGAGTGTTGGCAAGAGGGCTGTCAATCAAGAATGCTCATTAGAATATAAGAAGCATGTCCAGTATTCTTAGATAGGTCTGATAAGATATTTCAGGGTTTTTTTAGTAGATTGTTGCTGGATGTTTAATATATCTTGTTTTTTTTACACTTTTATACACTGAGTTACCTGGGACTTTACAGGGAAAAACATCTAGATAATTTTCCCTCTTTCTCTCTGAGATATAGCCCATTAGCCAAGACGTTTGGTGTCTAAAGTTTGGTTTAGGTTGTTTTTTTCTGAAGCGTAATGTAGCTAACAAGTAATTAAAGTTTCTACAGCAGCAGATCTGGCTGTGTCTAAATAATCACACAATTTCCAGATACTGCTGCAGCCACTACACTTCTGTGGTCTCTCATACTCACTGGATTTGGCTCTAAGAAGGAAAAACTGCCTCATAAAAAACAAAACTGAAAAATCTTTAACTGTTAACTGACTCAGACATCAGCTTTAATAACAAAGTCAGCTTTTTACCCAAAAACAACAGGTTCAATGATCGTAGGAGCCTCCTTACAGCCCCCCCCACACACACACACACACAAATATGCTGCAGCTGCAGCTCATTCAAAATGCCAAGACAAAGAGGTATGAACACATCACTCCAACACTCCCAGCCAGCTACAAAACAGATCTCAAAATACTGCTACTCCTGCACAAATCACTAAGTAATCCAGGTCTTATTTATTGTTTTTGTGATGTCACAAAAGCCAACACATCTATTCAGTCTACCCCTGTCTTTTTGCAATGAAGTGTTTCAGCCCATTTTACCTTTGAATAAGGCAAAATAGTGGCCATGCAAAAGACAGACATCTTTTTAAGCACAACACTGCTTCATTTTAAGGGATAAAGAGAGCTCTAGGTCTTTTTACAGCGCCTCCATGCTTGACAAATACAACCTGAACTTTCAGCTGAGACATGTAAAACATATCTATTCACGTGGGCCTTCCCGACTCCTTACCATACTGCGTTTTTCTTTTTCAGCACTTCATCTTTCATTGCTTCCTCTTTTTTTATTTTGATAATTTTACCTATTTTATTTTAGTTCTCATTTATTGGTTTCATTATACTTAGTGACTTTATCTTAATTTCCTTTATATGTTCTTTATGCTGTGTATTTAGCTCTGATTAATGTAAAGCACTTTGATATGCCTTTATACTACAGAAACACTTTTGTCAGAGATAACCATATATCAGTAAGTGTACTAGAGACATGTGGTTGTTTGCAGGCTACTGATGGCTGTAAGCTCGCATTACTGTTCAGCTGCATTGGTCTTATAGCTCCAGTGCAAAAATAATGAAGTAAACCTCAGACACCAACAATGTGTTGAGTATGTTTGATTATTTTTTTTACCCAACTACTCCTTTAAGCAATGTTAATATTAATCTCAGGTCAGTAAAAGTACGCGGCCAGCAAGCAAGCAGAAGAGAAGTTTGAAATCCAGACACAAAGCTCTCAGAGACAGGCTGGTTAAGGAAGAATGGTCGAGTGTTAAGCGATTAGTGAAGCACAGAGAACAAGACGAGGAACAGCCTCCCCTTGCATCCCCCCCTATTGAAGCTTTACTGAGGCTTTCATTGCCCTCGTCCAGCTTCCTCCACAGAGCCGGGGCCCTTAACAAGGATCTGGCAGTGAGGAGAGCCCGGCTGAGAGGTGCTTACCTTTAATTCCGAACTTTGAGTTGCGGCCAAACTTCAGGACCACCAGCATCAGAACAAAGCCGACGAATGTGACGGCCGCGATTCCCACGACCACGTACACCTACAGACAGAAAGAAGGGTGTTTACACAGTATTCCCACACTTCCACACACACACACACACACACAGATCACCGTGATGAGGATGGGCTTAATAAGCAGTGTTTATTAAAGAGACCGTATCATGGATTTTTTTAAAAATCATTTAAAATGTGTAATTCATTCCTTAATCCATACAGCAACTACATGGAAACTAAGGTACAAAAACAGCCCATTTTCAATTCAGTGTTTTTGTGATGTCACAAAACATTTACATGCAGCCACCATTTCAGCCTACAGCAGTTTATCCCAGTCCACTTGCATGGAGGTTATATGAACTGCTTTTTGAATAAGGCATAGTACAGTGTGACCAATCAGAACAGATGTAATTTACATAAATCAGTATTAAAAGCACTGTAACAGTTTTATTTTAATGGCATAAACAAGGGGTTGGAAAATTGTAATGTAAAATTGAAACAGTTTTTGATACATAAAACTACATCCTCTTATTTATAAAAATAGACAAAAATAATAAAAAAATCCATGCTTGAGGATGGATTCTACTACCATGTGTTGACTTTTTTTATGCCATTGATTAGCATTGATTTTTTTTAAAAATTTTATCGTGCATGAAACACTTTACGTCGTTATCTCTAGCAGAGACACACACATACAATCTGAAGCTTTTCACTCACAGCAACTCGATCCTCAGGTGGTACAATGGGTGTGTCATCTGCAAAATGAAAAATGTGCAGAGAAACAATGTGCAGAGAAATAAGAAACTTTGTATGTGAAAGAAAACGTAAGTGTGAGTGCTTTCATGCATACCTGTGGTAGGATCTTGATTGTAGGCAGTAAACCCAATGGGGAAAGAAGATAGGAAATTAATATGGATAATATAGACAGTACTGTGTAATCACAGCTTGGAATAACCTGTGCTAGTCATATTGATTCCAAGTAGACAAAAGATGACTCACCGTAGTACAATGAATCCGTAGCCGTATCTTTGGGTTTAATTAGAGCATGGAAACAAACAAAAACACGGTTATTTTCATAAGACCCCAGCCCTCATCCCAGTGCAGCATTAGAAAAGGGCAATATGGGGATATTTATTTTTTATCATTTACATAATGTAAACTTTAATATGCAATACTGCGCAAAAACCTCGAGCCACCCCTCATTTCTTTATATTTTGCTTTGCATTGAGTAGCTTAAATTAAAGAGATGGGAATAAATGTTTTACAGGCTGCAATGTGCCTAAAGATATAAAGAGCCTCCCACTCAGCATTCAGCACCACCAGTATACTGATCACCACCTGATCATCTGGAATCATCTGCTCCTGTTTCTTCACT
>JBBPCY010000018.1:2892606-2908298 GCA_037974405.1 Brachyalestes nurse
TGCTGTTTATTTAAAATAAACGAAAACAAACCAAGCCTCATTCTTTAGAACTTTTTGTTACTTAATTTCACTGTATCAGAACCATATCGAACCGTGATGTCAGAATTATAGTGTGAACCGAACCGTGACCTTTCTGTACCGTTACACTCGTACCATATAGTGTATCTCATTTCTACATTAGTGGCAACTTTCTTTATCTCTGTGGAGAGATACCCTAATTGTTGCACAGTATGAGTGATGCATTCTGGGTATTGTATTAAAAAACATAAATAAAAAGACAAAAAGGACACAGGAAAGGCTGAGGGACCCAGTGTACTTATTGAGTATTACACACCATGACCAGTAACATTAAAAGGCCCTTAAACAAGGCTAGGCAGGACAATACAACTTGTAATCAACACCAGCAGATTTTGAACAAGGTTTACACTTTTATTCAGCTTACAATCCAAACAGGTAAAAGGTAACAAGGAGAAATCAACATATACAAAAATAACAAAGGCAGCTGGACATTGTGCCACACACTGATCCTGAACTTAAGGTTATAAACCATAAGGCTCTAGACTCAGAGCTCAACCATATAGTCAGCACTGGACACAAGAAATATATTTACACAGTAAATATGAGGGGAAAAAACTACTAAGAGTGTGAGTCTAAGCATTTGCCATTAACATTACATACATCAGACAAGGATTTTAAAAAAATCAGGTGTTTTAAAGACCTTTCAGCAGCTTATACACTTGAACTTGCAGTTTTGCCAACTCAGCAGTTGTTTACCTGCTGAGGTACAGGGAAGTATTTAAAAGGTGAATTTCACAGATTTTGTTAAAATTTCTGCATAATAAAATGGTTCCAATATGAACATCTGAACCATTTTGTCATTCAGAGTGGGCTGATATGAAACGCTCCATTTGAGGTAAACATAGAGTAAGAATTCTCTGTGGTGGTGAAAGGAACCAGAGTCCCAAAGCATTGAATGCCACTAAGAGCTACAAGATTGAAATGCATTACACAAAGTAGTTAGGATTACCCGACACCTTCCAAACGTTTTGAGTGAAGATATTTGTAAAAGCCATTCACAGCAGGTACATGCAAAGTGTTGTTATTGACTTTACTTGTAATAGCTCAAGACGTGTAGATGTTCCTGAGGTTTTGGATAGTAAATAAAATGGCTATGTTTGTATGACAGACATCATGACCCCGGACTCCTACCACACTGTCTCTGATTGAATTATGCAGAATCTTTGAAAAATCAGTGGCGTTCCTATTGGGCTGTTTAAGATGTAAGTGCACTGTCCCAGGCAGAGCATTTAGAATGACAAATCACAGATGTTTACAGACCCTAAAGAATCTTGTTGCTTGAGACTGTGCTGTGACTATATATTCAAATGTACTGATCATTTTAATTAGCAGTGACTATAAAAAAGTTCCCCACTTTTGTTAATTTTAATAATGGCATTTTAAAAATGCCATCTTGCAAAATGCCATTCGAAATCTTAAAATACCATTTAAAAAAATGCCATCTTCCAAAATGCACTAGTAGTTGAAGTAGCTCCAAGTTAAAGCTATGTTAAGCCCAACTTAAAGAGAGCTGTATTTAACGAATTAGCTTTTCATTCGTCAATAAGAAAGATGGCTTTCCTAGGCACAGAATACCCCCCCCAGTATATGTTAAGTCCTGTCTGTCGACCTCCTCTGTAGTTCACAGTACTCTCTGTCTGTCAAAGGATCGGTCCTCAGAACCATGTTTTTTCCCGATGGCTCTAACTGTACACTCATAACACAGCACATGTCCACCAGCTCCCTCTGACAGTTCTGTAGTCCGGCATTCAACACGCCACGCTTTGCTGGGTCATTCTTTAGCGTCCTGGATTCTGCTGCTGAGATGCCAATCAGATTACTCAGCAAAGTGTCACACAGATCCACATCCAGGTATCCGGTGCCATCTGATATAGTGGCCCTGAGTTTCCATTCTCCATCACTAACGCGCAGGTTTCCAAGAAGAGTGACAACAAAGGCCTGCAGTCGCACAACTTGAACAGAAGAGGGAGGCCAAATGCCATCCTGCAAAACGCACAGGTAGTTGAGGACTGATGTATCAGTTTTAGCTTTATCGCTGGGTTTATTTGTAGTAAGCGGTGTTCTGATGTGATTGCTGCTGAAGGCAAGCTCAAATCTGGCCATCTTTGCTTCTGGGAAGGAGAAGGAGTCAGAAGAAGCACCAGCGTAAGCCGTTTGCTTCGGGGACCCTCTATGCTGACCCCTGGTTTCATCACCAGAGGTGTGACCAAGGTGGCTTTGTCCTCCAGTTGTGGGCTGGTGTGCCTGGCTTTCTGGCTTAAATGAGTCTGAGATTGGAACAGCCTCTTGTTCTGTCCTGCCATATTCCTCAGCTCCGTTACTGTCTAAGACATCTGGATCTGTTGGGCTCATCAAGTCATCCAGTTCCTCCATTGGAATGTCATCAAAGTCTTCTGGGGCATTGTCCGAGTTTGCTGGAACGTCGTCAAAGTGCTCTGGAATGTCATCAAAGTTATCTGGGATGTCATCAAAGTTATCTGGTATGTCATCAAAGTTATCTGGAACGTCATCAAAGTTATCTGGAACGTCATCAAAGTTATCTGGAACGTCGTCAAAGTGCTCATCTGTAAGATCAACTATATCAGGTGTCACTTGAGGCTCTAACTGACGGCTATAAGCCTGGTGAGATCTGACAGATGTTTGAGAGGTTAGACTGCCACCATTAGTGTCATATCCACTGTCCAGAGTGTTCCCTCCTAACTGAGGCTCCTCTACAGCCTCTACACCAGCAAGGAGATCCTGATCATCTGGTTCTGCTGCTTGTGTTTGGTCTTCCTCAGGCAACCCTAGGGTCCTGCAGAGCACCCTGGACTGAGAATGCCTCATCACCAGCTGCTCCACTTCTCCACCTAGAACTCTCACATTCTCCGCTTTCAGCAGCAGGACCCCCAGACGCACCATCACCTTTCCCACCAGCTGGAGCTTGGTGCCTGGAGGCAAAATGGCATTAAGGGCTGGGACAGGCTGGTACTCCATGCCCTCCAGACTCTGCACCCCATCAGTGAGCTGCACCATTAGCATGCGCGTAGGCTTAGCTTCCCACGGCTTCTGGGTGGCCTGTGTCACGGCAGTGACCTGCTCGTTGGTACAGTCGGTACCGCGGACTCGCTGCAGTTGAGAGTAGGCTGGCTGACTTACGTCCAGCAGGGAGTCCACTTGGAGGCAGTAGCTACCATTCAGCTCCATCTTCTCAGCCTCAGCAACACCAGCAGGTAGGATGGGATGGGCAAGGTCACGCAGGTCAGTGAGTAGCCACTGTTCCAGGACTAGATGGTTTAGTTGGGTTTGAGGCACGACCGTACTTCCTGCCTCCTCCAAAACCCATTCCACACAAGCATCCAGCCACGTTTGGGGTACCTGGATCTGCCACGTGGAGCGCAGCCATGCCTGGGTAACCTGGGCGACACCTGCTGCTGGCATCCTCTTGCTGCCCACAGGACCAGCTCTGTGCATACACAATCAAAAAATTACAAGTAAAAGTCTGTTCAAGTAGTACAGTGGTAAATTACAATAATAGCTATATACTGATCTGGCAGACTAATCTCAACCTAGAAACAATGCTACATACTGCACCACTGTCAATAGTCCAACACCAAAAATTATATCCAGATAACATGTCTTGTGGCAAGAAACTGGCCAGGTGTGAGTGGCGTATGTGTGCATAATAATAGGCTACAGTCTGTAATGTATTCTTTAGTGGACATATAAAGTGTCCAGTAAGTTGAAGTACAGTGTTTTGTGGTGAGTGTGTATGTATTCAAGGGGAAATGCTAATGATTCTACAGCTTTTTTGCATAACTGAATGGTTGAGATGCAAACCATGTCATCCAGTGCAGTTTGATAAGAAACAGCTCAACCTAGAGTAACGTACTTGGATTTCCCTCTAGTGGTAACGGTAATCATTTCGGTAATGTATTTCCTATCCAAAATGACCAGTGAAACCTACATTTTATGGGTTTTAACATCACTGACAATAAAATTAGTGGATTTTTTGCCCACTACTTTGCCTTAAAATGTCTTGCAAATACTTCCCTTCTAGTAATAGATTTTAAAATGTGTTTGGGTCAAAGTCTTATTTCAAAACTAATAACCATCTCAAGCTTTAGGCAGAATATTTTTCTGTGAGGTAGATTTAAAAGGATGCCCACCACCACTGTTTTAAACATTTTTTTCCTATACTGACACATTTCACACCAAACTACTGTGCATGACTTTGTGTACATCTTAACATTCAACTACACAGAAATGTTGAACAATCTGGGGAAGTCTCCTTGTCCACTATATGGATAAAAGTATTGTGACACACCTGTTTTCCAAGGTTTGGGCTAGGCCCCTTCCTTCCAGTGAAGAACAACCTTAATGCTTCAGCAGATCAAGACATTTTGGACAATGCCATGCTTCCAACTTTATGGACCCATTTTGGGGAAGCCCCTTTTCTTTTCCAGCATGACTGTCCCAGGTTCATAAAGACATGGTTGGATGAGTTGTGGAAGGACTTGACTGAACCGCACAGAGCCCTGACCTCATCCAACACCTTTGGGATGAACTGGAATGGAGATTGTGTGCCAGGCCTTCTTGTACAGTTTCAGTTGGCTGACCTCATAAATGCTCTACTGAATGAATTGGCACACATTTTTGCAGAAACATTGCAAAATCTTCCAAAAAGAGTGGAAGCTGCTATAGCTGCTAAGGGGAGACCAACTCCATATTAATGTCTATGGATCTGAATGCAAATTCCCTGTTGGTGTAATGGTCAGGTGTCCCAATACTTTTGTCCATACAGCGTAGAGCCTGAAAAACACTTTGGGGTGTTCCTTGCATTTGTAGCCTAGCTAATGAATAGTTCCCAACCTAAAATCATATTTTCTCTAAATAGCTAGTCTCTGCTGGAGAACCATACACATGATTGTTAATGGATATTTAGACATGACTGACTGTGGCTATAGAGCAGATGAAAACATACTCACAGTCAGATAACGGTAGACAAACTTCAACAGAGATGTTGCGGACTGCGACACAGCGACTCACATACAGCTATAACACTTACGAGTTCAACACCATTTCTTAACTCCGTGTTAAAATCTGTAAAATTAAACTTTTATGCAACAAAACTACGGCGCTAGTTACCAGACAGCATCGCCGCAGTCGTACCAACCCTGAAAAGAGGTGGGGAATCTAAGATTGACAGCTGACTTATTCAATCATTGCTAAGTATCCCGCCCTTTGTTCAATTTAGACCAATGAAAGTGTAGTTCGGTTTGGAGGGATGAGCTCCGATTGGTCAAAGTTGAAGCTACTTTTTTTACGTTCTCAAGTTTTTGTACCTCGTCGTTTGTGAGGGGACGAGATCGGAGGAGGTTGGTTTCCATGTTTCTCGGTTTTTTTCGTTATTAAATACAGTTTGTGTTTGTTTACAACGTCTTTAAAATAGCTAAAACCATACTTATCTCCTGCATATCTGAATCTGCACCTTCTTAACGAACAGCAATGCTCGACATCTGTGCCAATGTTGCTGTAGCTGAGGGGCTAGCAGTCGAGCTATGCTAACGTTTTATTTTAATTTGTGTTCTTATTTTTGTCGTTTTCAGTTGATCTAAACTCACCAACTGTGGTTCAGATTAGCAGTAGTAGAATCTAAATACAAAATACGGTTCTAAGTCGTTGAAATTAGAGCCAGGTCTTTCAGTGACTACCTTCTTAGTCAAGTTATGAACACCAACCAGCAAAAGGAAGTTAGCCTAGCTTAGCCAGCCCGAGCCATCCATTGTTAATGAGGCAGTCTGCGTTTGGGCACTTGCTTAAATCAGCTAGAAATGTGGCTTTTATGTTTTAATCCCAAGTCTATCTACTCTTCGTGAGCACAAGTAACAAGTGATTGAGGTATTATCTCATCATCTCTCGTGTTTATTTTTCTTCTCTGAATGTTAGCATAGCAAATCGAGTCTTGAAAGGAACCTGCCCTCCCCTCTTATTTCCATTTGGTTTCTGTGGAAATGATGCTTGTTTGAAATCCTACCTCTTGCATTGAGAGTACTGAGTTGATGACAAGAATTAAGTTATAATACAGTTTCCCGTCTATTTTATCCTAGAAACCAGGACCTTAAGTCCTGACTTCCTTGTTCAGGGGGTTCTTGTTGTGTGATAAGATAATCCTTTAGTAGTCCAACAAGTAGGAAGTTTGCATTGTTACGGCATAAAGCAGACAAGGTAAGAGCAGCAAAATAATAGGATAAAGGGTATGCAACACAGCAGTGTAGTATAAAAGGTCCACTTTTCAAATAATACAATAATATAAATATAGACCATTGTGTATATGCCAACATATAGATATGACAGTTATGTAAGTATATGTATGTATGTACACATTGGATATATATGTATGAACACAGGATATATATACAGGTATGCCTTGTTTTGTTTTGAGGATGAATGTTTGTCATATTTTTCATCTCTCATATTTCACAAATGTACCTAGGCCGTTTGGCTTGTTCTGACAGATGAGATGATAGAGTGCTATTAGTTTGTGTTTAGTTTGTAGAGGTACGTTTGATTTAGTAGAAATCAGGAGTGACTTCACATCTCACCCAATCAATGAGATCTGAATAAGCTGATCAGAGATCTGCTCCAGTCAGTAAAGTAATCAAGAATAAGAGACAAATTGCTTTCTATATCAGCTCTTCTTCTCTGAGGACATTTATAAATACATGCCCAGACGTCTGGTCTTTTTTATTTTATTTATGTATGTATTTATTTATTTAACTTGCAGTGGTTGTGGGTGTAATCAAAGCTAGACCTCGGCAACCAAATTTGGCTTTAAAATCTTTGGTAAGTTTGAAAAAAATGATAGAATGATCTATTCTTATTCTTATTAGTATTTTTTTTTAAATCATGCTTTTCCATCTTGTTCATGTTCCTTCAGGTTTAAAGAAGACAGTTGCTGCAGGCAGTTTAGTTAGACGATGGACATAGAAAACGACCAGCAGGAAGAGGAGACCTCTTTCAGCTCAGAGAGTAATGGTAAGATAGTGGGCTATCTTGGATCAAAGCCTCGCTGTCAGTAAGATTAATTCCAGCTGGTGGCCTGGTGGTTAGGGATTTGCCCCTGTGATCAGAAGGTCGTGGGTTTGATTCCCGGTACTGCTAGTGGCACCGCTGAGGTACCATCACACTGCTCCCCGGGCGCTATTGTCAGCTTGGGTGAATAGTTTAAATGCAGAGGACAGTTTGACACTGTGTGCTGTGATGTGTTCACGTGGGACAGAAATGGCTAATTCACAATTTTTACTTATGTGAAGAGTACTGCATGATCAACTTGTGAAGAGATTTGGTAGTGTTCTTGAATTGCTGTAGATACTGCTTTTGTTATCAAGATTTTTTAGTATCTTTAAATTATGGCCTATTTATATGGGGACTGTTACATGCAAAATTATCATCAGTGCTTGTGTTCGTATACTCAGGTAAGCGCCCTGCACAGGATGGTGATGATGAACCAACCTATAAACGCTCCCGAAAATCTGAGGACATGGTGGAGCTACGCGTGTTGCTACAGAGCAAAGTGAGTGCTTTCAAATTGGCCTACAGCAGGAATTGTCTGAATGAATCAAATTATTTTACATTCTCAACCTGTTTTGGTTTCTGCTTGTCTCTTCAATGTAGAATGCAGGAGCAGTGATTGGAAAAGGAGGCAAGAACATCAAAGCTCTGCGCACTGATGTGAGTACCCAGCTAGGTTTTCGAGCCTAGTAAACACACATTCACATATACTCACACCTGCATACATGGCTGAAACGGTGATGGGCAGATCACAAATTTTTGTGCAATAAGGGCATGTTACCATAGTTTGAAAAACACAAATATTATTCAGCTTTGCCACTACTTTCTGTAATTTAATGAACTGATCAGATGTTTAGTAGATTTTGAAAAATAAATATATATATATAATATATATATTCCAGAATGTGCTCAGTAAATTCAAGAGTAATTAGCCACAAGCCACATGTTATAGTAATTAGCCACAAGCCACATATTATGCAGGCAAAAATACACATTCATTGATCTTTCTTATTCTCCTGTCCTCCATTCTCATCCAACGTTATGAGATGATAAAATCGCAGTGAAATTTTTTACAATTAAAAATGTACTCCTCTTCCACTCCCTCTCCCCTTTTCCTTGTTTTTATTTATTTATTTTTGGCCAATTCCCATATTCTGGATCGACTTGTCCCGCCCACCTGCGTTGCTGCCTGACCTCCTGACTCCCTGGTTGGCCCCGCCCATAATCGTGCCCTCCCTATTGGGCGCCTTACTTCATTGACATCTGTGTGCTTGATTGCTCTGGGTGGTTGGCCCCGCCCCTGCAGTACAATGCCACTGTGTCAGTCCCAGACAGCAGTGGGCCCGAGCGGTACGTGCGATACTCCAACCTCCAAGTACTGTCAGCACTGTTACTGCCAATACCAGTACTGTTAATGATGTCGTTCATGTACCACAATACTCCCTACTGCCATAAATGACCACTCATGAATATGGTTGAAATACTGTCTTAAATGTCAGTTTTAAGTGCTGTAATGTTATGTAAAGTGCCTGTGCTGCCATCTCAGTCATTTTAATGACTCCCTCCCTTTCAAAGGTGCTATCTCTCTTCGTCCTCACCGAAAGCGAACATTAACTTTAAAAAAAAAAAAAATTGTTCATGTGACTAACGAGCTTTTTTGACGCATATTTGCACAGTTGATCAATGTCTTATACTTCTATGAAAACATTTCTTGCTAACTAAAGATCAGTACATGAGGGTGAGGGGGCAGTACAAAATCAGTTAATTCCTTTTCTCCTGTTCTGTTTGTATTGTAATGTGTTCCTGTGTATTTGGCCTATTTAAAAAAAAAAAAAAAAAAAACCCCAAAAATTGTCCGGTTGCTGCCAGTGATCCCTGCTGTGCATCTCCTCTCCTCAGCATTCTCTCTGTTTGTCTGAAATCTGTCCATCTTTCCTCTAATGGTGAAGGACTTCTTGCTTCACTTACTCATTTCACACTTTAGGCCCCCCTGCAATTAGTTCCCTTCTTTTTTTTCATCCTCTGTCATCAGAGCTAATGTGTGCTATAGCTCTTGAGCACTCCTTTACTACAGTGTGCATCCTCTTCTCCATCCTGCCTTTTCAGGAACCGGATGGAATTTATTTTTCTTTTCTCTTTTGCTGCGCCTCATCACTCCTTTTCTGTGCAGTCAAAAGCATGAGGGAGTGCATGACCACTTACCTAGCCTGTGGATAATTCATTCATACACAGCACAGCAGACAGTCTCTGACAAGAGTCCAGGAATACTTGCACTAATATTTGCTCTTTTTCTCATCATTCCCTGTGTGACACAATACATTCACACACCTGAAGGATCCTCAGTATCAGTGCAGACATTCCAACTGTGGCTGAGATACTGCTGAAAATCATCCCCACATTAGAAGAGGTAAGCTCCCCTTGTTTGTTCTTCAAACTAAATAGGAATTATTGACTGACCTGTTATTTAACACTTTACTGTGTTGTGGTTTGTGCAGTACCAGCATCATAAGGGGGTTGACTTTGACTGCGAGTTGAGGCTGCTGATCCATCAGAGTTTGGCTGGCAGCATCATTGGTGTAAAAGGGGCCAAAATCAAAGAACTGCGTGAAGTGAGTTTGCTACATCTTTTAGTAAATTGATTTGTGTATTTTTGTTGGGTTGGTTAAAACCTCTATAGACAATAGTCTGAAAATTTAGAACTAATGACTTACTTCAGTGCATTGTAATATGAATTGCTATGTGTAATGTGTTGCGATGTAACTTATTTATTATTGCAGAACACCCAGACTACCATTAAGCTGTTCCAGGAGTGCTGCCCTCAGTCAACTGACCGTGTGGTTCTGGTGGGGGGCAAGGCAGAAAGGGTGGTTGAGTGTATTAAGACCATGCTGGAGCTCATTGTTGATGTAAGATATAACAACGTTGTGTGTTTCTCCTGTCTGCAGGCTTTCAAAGGTGTCATGAATTTCTATTTATTCACGCGCTTGCTTGTTTTTCCTCTCTAGGCACCCATTAAAGGTCGTGCCCAGCAATACGACCCCAACTTCTATGATGAATCGTATGATTACGGTGGGTACACTGTAATGTATGAGGAGCGAGGTCGTCGCCCGATGGGAGGCTACCCCTCGCGGGATCGTGGGGGTGGGTTTGATCGCATGCCCCCCCGCGGTGTGCGAGGTGGTCACCACATGCCACCCAGGAGAGACTATGATGACATGAGCCCACGCAGAGGCCCCCCTCCACCTCGGGGAGGAGGCAGAGATAGGGGGGGTCGCCCTCCACGGAACATGCCCATGGGACCTCCTCATCACCGTAGAGGGTGAGCAGTTTGAATGATTCTAAATGTACTCTTACTGTTCATGCATGGTTACTGTTGATTCCACTGAATTCTTTTTGAGTTTTATTTGGCATTATTTAAGAAAGCGGTTTGATTGTAGGAGAGAATATAAATGCCAGCTCTGCTCAACTCTCCAAGTTTCCAACAAAGAATGAGCGGTTATTAAAAATGAACAAAAACATCAGTGAGAAGAAAATTATTACTTGGAATTCCATTTATTTAAAAAAAAAATGGTTTGTTCGTGATGTACAACTAGACAGATCTGATTGTAAAATGACACTGTAATTCATCAAGCATCAAAAACTTAAACAAAACTTAAACATTTCAGGATACCTTTTGATGTGTAAAAAAAGTTTTACTTTTATTTCAACACAGTGCATTAAAAATTAAAAGCGATAAACTATAAAATGTGCAGTATGTCTTTGCGTCGGGGTTGCATGATGAGGCCTGACTGTGTATGGCTGCTACTTTTATGTTCACAGTGACGACCAGTATTACAGCTCCCACCGCAGCCACTCAGACGACAGACAGTAAGTTCCTTCCCGTATGCAGCAACATATCCTGTAGTTTTTTGCAGTTATAGACTAGAAAACCTTTCCAGAGCTGCATTCTCTCTCTCCTGCCTTATCACATCTCATGTATAATTGCATACCTCATTGCATAATTCTTTCTGCACGATTATTTTGCAGCAAGCTTAATTCAGACCTAACTTGATGTGATGTGTATAGACCAGTTTTTTGTTTCGGGGTTTGACTTTTTTTTTTTTTTCCTCTTTTGCCTGAAGGGACAGGAGAGTAAGACCCCGGGACCGTTATGGCAGCAGCATGGTGAGTGCACTCTGACGTCACTGAAAAGGTTTTTAGAAATGTTTCAGGCTTTAATGATTTGTAGTAGGGCAGAGAACTTGTCCTAAACTAGTCAGTGAAGCTATAAAAACTCGAACGGTGGTGTCCTTAGCAAATGTGTATGCACAGATGGTTGGACTGAGACAGACCGCGGCTTCCCGCTGTTACCTGGCAACAGATATTTTGAATTGCTAGTCGCTATAGAAACAGGAGAGCGATTGCAACTGTAGGCAGTTAATGGTTTCTTGTTGGTTGGCTATAAATGCTTGAGTTTGGGTTTCTGACCATTGTTTCTCTTTCTCCCTCACCCCCCCACACCCACCCACCCACTCACTAGAACGATGGTGGATATGGTAAGTGTTGGAATATTTATGCAGTAATGTAAAAATTTTACTGTAGTAGATAATCTCTTTATATTTACTGTGGTATGTTTATCTGTAAATTTACCTGAGCGTATATTTATTGTCCATCTTGTATTTTTGTTCTGTGTGTTTGCCAAATTAACATTAGACAACAACTCGTGGGATGGCTATCAGTCTGGTAAATATCTTGATTTCTTACAAACTAGTAATCTGAATGTATGACTTCTAGCAATATCAGCTTCTAATGATGCATCTCTCTCACTCTTGTTTGTCTGCTTATTGTTTAGGTGGAAGGGGTAACTATGATGACATGGGAGACCCGGTCATCACAACACAAGTGACAATTCCCAAAGATGTGAGTGCTTATGTACCTGAAGGGGGGTTCAAACATAAATCAAATGTTCATCTGATGCAAGTCGCCTGTTATTTGCCAGGTTTAGTGAGTGTGTTTCAGGAGAAGAACTACCACCTACCCAACAGTACAGGAGCTCTGAGAGTACCCAACAGTACAGGAGCTCTGAGAGTACCCAACAGTACAGGAGCTCTGAGAGCAGGGATTGATGGAAAACCCACACGCACTAAACCTGGCTTATACTTTTTTTTTTTTTTTTTTTTCCCCAGTTGGCGGGGTCAATCATTGGAAAAGGAGGCCAGAGGATTAAGCAGATCCGCCATGAATCTGGAGCTTCAATCAAAATTGATGAGCCAATCCAGGGCTCTGAAGATCGCATCATTACCATCACAGGCACCCAGGACCAGATTCAAAATGCACAATATCTGTTACAGAACAGGCAAGTCCTGAAGAGTTTCTCTGTACTTACTTTTCTCTGCTTGACTTTATTCTACCTACTGTATGATCTGGTGACTGGTATTAAGTTTTCGTTTTTTCGCTTCATTGTATATGTTAAAATTCACGCAGGGTGGAAATGTCGCTTAAATAATGAATCCTGCATATGTAACCATGGGAATGTAAGTGTGTAAATGAGTTACGGCAAGATGCCTGTTCAGATACCTGTGTTCAGATACCTGTGTACCTGCTCTCTTCCTTGGGGCCGATTCAGTTCTGATTTCGTTTTTCCATTTATTTTCAGGTCAGGCCACATTCTTTTGATTGCGTTTCATTTTTGCTTCATTCTTTAGCAGTTTAGCCCCACCCATTCACTCTCAAGCTCTTAAGTGTTTTGGCTGACTTGTGAATGAACTGCAGAACAGGGCAAGAGGTCACTTACATAAATCAGGTGTAAAAGCACAGAAAAGAACAACAGGCTGAATAATTCTAAGTGAAAAATAGTGACATAATGAATGTATGATGACTTTTCAATGATCTTTTTGACACACAAATGTCATGGAAAAAGTGAAACGGAAAGAAAATGATTCACACCTTGGTGAATCATTGTTTTTAGTGGTTAAAGATTGACTAAACTAATTCCACACCAACACTGTCTGCCTGGTTGGTTTGTGATATAGTTTAAAAATGAGTGGTGTCCTGTTATGGTCCTGGAGGACCTGGGAGCAGCACAGTTTGGTCTTTTCCCTGCTCAAACACACCAGTCTGGTAACATAACTAGTGAGTAGCATGAGATGTGTTTTAAGCAGGGCAATCATAAAAACTGTGCTGGATCGGGGTAAATTTAGCCAAGTTCAAATGTACCCCCAGGCACAACAAGCTTTGGTTCTTATGGGATTCCCAGACTGGTCTATTTAGATTTAAAATGTATTAAAATTAGCATAAAATTGCTTTTACAGTGCTAACAGTGCTCCTTCTCCCCTGCAGTGCTCTCCACCTCCTGGGACAACACCACGACTAAACCGGCCCATCCTCACTTCTTTCAGGACCTCCAGTCCATTGCAGCTCCACTCCAGCTCTTCGTTCCCAGCAGTGCTGCTTGACTCCAAGCACACACAACCTGTCTGTGAAAACCTCCCTATATCACGTTTATATGCTTCAGAAATTTATATTTTGTGTGATGAAGACCCGTGTTTGGTCTTTTAAACCCTGGATGGGGGAGCTTATTCAGATGTTCTCCCAATGTCTTATCTTTAAGAGGTTTCTTTGCTTGGCAGTTTATCTCCGATTTTGTTACAAGCGTCACACTTTCCGAGTTCCACAGAAATGTCTGACAGCCGTGTAGGGCTCCGCTTTCGCAGGATGTTTGTTTTGAAAGTCCCTTCTTTCTTTCTTTCTTTACTGTTTGCAATTGGTACAACTGTGAGCCTTTTCTTTGCTTTTCCCCAACCAACCATCCAAATCAGTCCAGAATGTACACAGAAACCTGGGATTTTTTAAATGATTTTTTTAACAAAACAACTGCTTACTTTTCACTTTTACTGAGTTGAAGAAAAACTATATTGGGGCTGTATGGAGAAATTATATGTAAATATCCAGTGATTTATATGAGGGGGGAGGGGGATCAGTATATTCACCAGAGTTCCTGTACCTGTTGGTCTGTAAGTGTGTTGGTCTCTCCTCTACCGTAGAATTCCAGGCTTCTGTTGGAGCCGAGAGAAACTCTCAATGTTTTGTGGTTGTGTATCTTTTTCTTTTTTCTTTTTTTCCCCTCCAGTCTGTTGCTGGGTTTTTAAAAGCCTAGTATTTCAATTTGCTCTACCTCTGGAATTTTTGTAGGTCTGCCACTCTGAATGAGACCCACAGTCATTGTCCCCCCTTTTCTTTTTTTTTTTTTTTTTTATAGGAGAAAGTGGAGAAGTTGAACTTTAGATTGTATTGTGTCGGGGCAGAGCAGTTATTTTTGGCTTTCCTCCCTATTGTTTTTTTCTTATGTTTATTTTTTTTACACACATCGTCTTTGAACTTTCTCTCCCAGACACATTTGTAGGATTTTGCCATTTGTCTGAAATAAAAGATATGCCAGTTTTTATGAATTGTGTGTTGTCTCCGTCCCCTCGTCTTTTTATGAAGTAACAATCTTTGAAGGGGAATTTTAGCAAGTTTCCTGCAGGGTGCAGTTGATATGAAAGCAAAGAAAGAAACTCAGAGTAGTTTGATGTGAAATTTTCTGTTCTCTAGTCAGATTCCAGAGTCAGAATTTCACTCTGCTGGTGAAGGGAACCAGAGGTCGGAGCAGTTACAGGATCAAAAGGTCTGTCATAAAGTTATTCAAATAAATAATGAACACAGACATCTTACTGGAGTTTTGAGAGGGTGTTGGATTAGAACATAAATATTAGTATGTTCTGTACAATGGACCATTTTGCATCACTACTTATTTGAGCAATTTACTGGCTTAGATATCTCCAGTGTTATAGCCATTTGTTTTTCCAAAACATACACATATCGACAAAAGTATAGTAACTATTTATAGTATGACTGTGCCCCAGTGCACAAAGCAAAGTCCGTATAGACCTGGTTGGAGGAGTTCGGTGTGAAAGAACTTGATGTAATATGAGCTCTCTGTCTCCAGTGCCATTGGGGGAGCTGTTCCCCTGTTGAAGGTTCGCTGTCAGGCGAGAAGAACTTGTCTGTGTATTTGAGGGAACTTTGGTCTGTTGGTCAGACTTCCCTTCTCTGGAACGTGTGTCCTTTCCTGGTGTGTATGTTCTGAAGAGGTGTAACCTAACCGAGCAGGTTTATAAGGTTTTTTTTTAAATGATCAGTTTCTATTTTGGCTTTAATTGTGTTGTGCAGAGTTCAGGGATGCCAGATTCCGCCACTGTTCTCCATTCAAAAATTGTGTCAGAACCTGTACAAATGAAAACTGCCAAAATAATCTTTAGAGCATCGGTCCCCTGGCAGACTTAAAGTTGGGCATGTACAGCAACCCTAGCTGTAGAATGTTTGACAACTTATTATTTCGTCAGCCTAGACCAACCTGACCATTAGGGGAAAACGTGATATCTGGCAACGCTGGAAATGAGATTTGATTAGGAGGTCAAGATTTGATTCAGTATTTTTATAACTCTTACGGAGATTTTATTATATACAGGGTGGTTTAAGAACAAAATATATATATATATATATATATATATATATATATATATATATGTGTATTCGTTCTA
>JBBPCY010000018.1:2908398-2923189 GCA_037974405.1 Brachyalestes nurse
ATTCCAGATGATCAGGTGGTGATCAGTATACTGGTGGTGCTGAATGCTGAGTGGTCGGAACTCCTTTATCTAGGCTCTTTGTATGTTTAGGTACTTTGCAGAAAGAAAAGGCAGTTAGACAGGAATAAAATAGTACTTTTGCACCAACAAGATGTTTCGAAGCAAAATATAAAGAAAAGGGGCATGGCTCAAGACTCTTGCATAGTACTGTAAATGATAAATCAATTTTGAGACTAACGGATTCTGTAGCTGCGTGTCAGGAAACCGTGCTGTTATGTTGCTCACATGACTATTTCAGCAGCACTGAAGAGAAGAAGAGAAACGACATTATTTAACTCAATCCTGGTCCATTGCTTACTTTTTTAGCAAATAATAACACCAGCTTCTAAGTACAATGACCTGCAGGAAAGTGCCCATTAAGATAAAGGGCAGACACCGAGTTTGGCAGATGAGAAAATGACTAAAGAGAAGTATGTGAGAGGAAGGATGAGAAAAATATATCTGTTCAACAGAAATCTATAAAAAAAGATTTCTTTTTGATGCGTTTTGTTCATGGGCGCCGGAACCATTACAGCACTTTTAAAAATCGTTCGTTTCGCGCCCCCCTCCCCTTTTTGTTTCCTGGACAACGGCCGAGACCGATGTGTCCCCCCCACATTAAAAAGTCTTCTTGTGCCCCTGGTTTTGTTCACAGTTTTACCATTTATGAGCCCAGGGTTTTCATCATTTTTGTTTATTTGTTTATTTATTTGTTTTGAAGCCCTTTTCTGCCCCCAGCCCACTCACAGTGGGGCCCATTACTGAGCCCCCCCCTCCTCATGTAAGAGCAGAGCTCCTCCACTGGTCCTGATGAAGAGAAACTCCCTGGAGTAGATGATTCCTCTGGCTTTGAAATGAGAGTGCTATTTACTTGAGAGTTTGACTGGATCAGAGTGAGAGACGTCTGAGCTTAAAAATATCTTATGTGTTTTTCTCTCTGTAGTTTTCTATATTTGATGAGAATGTTGTTCAATAGTTGAGAAAAGGGGGTACAAAGAGAGCTTTCTTTTATTTACTTCTTTTTCTCGTGCTTTGTTGGGGACATAGGAGCCCAGCAAGCCCCTGATACACTCCAACGCGCGCATGCACACACACACACACACACACACACACACACTAAACATACACCCATACATTATGGGAGGGTTGTCATTAACACAGCTCTCTAAGCATGCCACTTGATGTGTGCTGACCATCTGAGCTGTGGAGATAAGCATCCCTTCTAATTACTTTCTCTCTCTGTTGCTCTCTCTCTCTCTCTCTCTCTCTGTGTCTCTCTCTCTTTCTCTCTCTCTCTCTCTCTCTCTCTCTCTCTCTCTCTTTGTCTCTCTATCTCTCTCTCTCTCTGTCAGTGTCTGGACAGGCTGAGGCTCCAGTAGTATCAGTCGGAGAGCGGTTGATGTGGATGTGTGTGTGTGTGTGTGTGTGTGGGTGTGTGGGTTGTCTGGGTGGAGGTTTAAGTGTCGGACATGCTGTAGAGCAGTTAGAGAAGCTTTAGTGTGGCTCAGGCCAGGCTGTTTCCTCTTAACAGCCCTAGAGACACAAAAAACAACTCTCTGCCTCTTTCTTTCTCTTCAATATTTTATATAAGGAGCTGGTGGAGTGGTGCAGGAAAAGTGAAGGAATAAAAATGCCCTTTAAATATGGATAGTGTTCTGCATACAGGGGGATGTGTATAACCAAAAGACAGACCGTAAAGCACTGTTTAAGAAAAAACTACTGGACTATGTCTAATTTTTTATAGCATTAAACATATTTATTGGCTTATAACTCTTTCTTTACAAGAGCTTTCTGCAACAAAAACATAAACATTTTATTTACAAT
Organism: Brachyalestes nurse; assembly: GCA_037974405.1. Classification (NCBI taxonomy): domain Eukaryota; kingdom Metazoa; phylum Chordata; class Actinopteri; order Characiformes; family Alestidae; genus Brachyalestes; species Brachyalestes nurse. Next base: position 2,910,262 of record JBBPCY010000018.1, read on the forward strand.
ATAATTTACATTATACATGTAAGTTTTCTCTGAATACTAATTTGACCTATAAATCACCGCATCGGCTGGTCCGTCATTATTGTTTTCTAAGAAGAATCTGTTTGGTCAAAAACAGTGTTTCGGGCGCCAGGCCCGTTTTGTGTTATAATGTTGTTTGAGGAAGTTTTTTTACATCAAACACTTCGTTCAGTTCCTATCACCACTAGAATGAAGCATTTCCCAACAAAACCCGACACTGACTTTGTTTACTTTTTAATAACTCAGTTATTCAGTAGAAATGAAAACACTATAATTCCCCTTTAAATTTTGCATTACGGCTAAATGTGAAATCAATGCTGATGTCTTCTCCCCCAGAGGGCCAAGGACACGTCTCCATAGTAACTGTTTTCTGGGGTAGGGTTCTCATAGCAACGGCTCCTTACAGTAGACCTGGTTGCTATGGAAGCTAGTGATGTTTTCCAGCAGCCACTGTCTCATACAGTACAGTTGCAGAGTGAGCAATTTGTCGTTTTCATTCCTAATCTGTTATTCTGTTTCTCTCTCTGTCAGGTACCTGCTGTACCTGCAGCTGAAGAGAGATCTTTACCACGGCAGGCTCCTGTGTCCGTTTGCAGATGCTGCTTACCTTGGAGCCTGTATAATTCAAGGTAGTGCTACCACATCGATTAAAAAGTGCCAACATGGCTAACAATGCTGCAGCATTGCTTTGATGTGGCCATTTTTGCAGTGACATAGCCTCAAATGTGTCCTTCAACCCAAATTATAAACATGGCAAGCAATAAACAGTGTGCTTAGCAATGCTACTACATTGCTTTAAAGTGGCCCACAATGCTGTAACATAGCTGCAAAGGAGCCCTCTAAACATACTTGCATAGTTAGCAATAAACAATGTTATTAGCAATGCTGGGCTGTAGGTGGGCTGGTGGTTAGGGGTCTGAGCCTGCAATTGGAAGGTCGTAGGTTCGAATCTCAGGACTGCCAGTGGCACCACTTTGGTACCTTTGAGCAAGATACCATTGCACACACTGCTCCCTGGCCGCTGCGTTCCTGACAGTCCACCGCTTCCCTTGGGTGAATGGGTTAAATCCGGAGAATAATTTTGTGTTGTTCACACTGAGTGACGTGCTGTGATGTGTTCACATATGACAAATTGACACTTTACACTTTTACACACTTACATTGCTTTAATGTGCCCTGCGATGCTATAGCATTGCTTTAACATGAATTCAAAGGAGTCCTTCAAACATATTATGGTTCAACCTGACCAACAGTTATATAGCATTGCCTTAATGTGGCCCACGATGCTATAGGATTTCTCTAACGTGGCCCACCATGCTATAAGATTTCTCTAACATGGCCCACAATGCTATAAGATTTCTCTAACATGGCCCACGATGCTATAACATTGCTCTAAAGTGATCAACAATGCTGCAACATTGCTTCAAAGGAGTTCTCCAAACATACTAGCATGGCTAGCAATGAGCAACATTCTGAGCAATGCTACAACATTGCCTTCACAAAGCCAAAGATGCCTCAGCATTGCTTTAAATGAGTCTTCCAAACACACTAGTGTGGCCTGGTTAGCAGTGCTCCAGTATTGCGTTTTAGACCCTCAACTAAATGTTAACATTGATAACAATGAGGCACAGCCAGTAGTGACTAGCTATATTTACATTATGTACCATTTGCTCAATGTGCGGTTCTTCTTTTCATTTATCATTAGCAATACTGGTGTTTTTGGGCGAACTCTCAGGCATTGTTCTTATTACAATGATTTATTATTCTCCTTTAAAACTGTGCTGTAACAAGAACATCACATTGTGACATTTAGCAAGCCATTACAGCGTTCGTGAGTCATATCTGACCTAACGCAAATTTCTTCCTCCTCTCATTTCGCATAGCATGCTGGCACAGAGAGTTCAGAAGGCCATGATCTTGCTATCTTCACATACTTGCCTCTGTGTTAATTATCCACAGTACAGAAATTATATTACACAAAAAGACATCCAGTAGACAAGTTGTACATGAATGAGTAACCTGTGAAGGCTGGATTGAGCGCGGCTGCGGTCTTTCTGAATGGCTTATACTCTTCATTCCAGCTGAGCTCGGAGACTATGACGCAGATGAGCACCCTGCAGACTACATCGCCGATTTCAAACTGTTCCCCAAACAGAGCCTCAAACTGGAGCGCAAGATCATGGAGATTCACCAGAATGAGCTGAGGTGAGCGCAACAGTGACGAGTAACGTTGACCTGAAACTTTTCTGACGTTATTTGTTTTAATAAAGAGTACAGTATTAGTGTTCACTGAACAGAGAAGATCACCCAAACATGTTTAATGTTATTAGTAATGAGTAATTAACAGAGATGGATGGAGTGGTGTAACCATACTCAGGTAAATGTATCGTTACTTTAGTCATATACTGACTCAAGTAGAACAATAGCCGTTCCAAAAACACTTCGTAAGTTTCTTAAGCACTATTCCTCTCTTTTTACAATAATTTACCAAAAGATTCAGGGGTGTCAGCCACCAGCACAGATGCAGTCAACAATGATACAATGACATTTAACAATTTAATTAGTTGCTAAAAATGAAATACTACATTGTAACTGAGTAAAAATATATTAATTTACTCACTAATAGTACAAGTAAAATATGATCATACGATTACATAGAAGGAAGCTGGCATTCAGCCACTCATTTAAATATTTCCAATGCCTAGCTGCAGAAGAACGAAAAATAAATGTTCTTGTGCAAACTGCATTTGGTGTCAGTGTAAAAGATGCTTTTTCTGAGAAAGATTTCACATAACAAGTAGAAACCATGGTGAAGGTGAAGGAACTTTCTAAAGTTCTCAGGGAAAACATTATTTAAGAACATTCTTCTCGAATAGCCCCAGAGATCTAGCAAAAACCTTAAACATCCCTCTCGGTGGTGCTGTTTTGATCATATGAAATTAGAAGATTCACAGAACCACAAATAATCGTCAGCAGACTGGTACGTCACGCAAAATGACTCTCACAATAATGATAAGAAAGGTAATAGAGGAGCCAGCTGTCACTGAACAATGAGAACAACCAGCAGTGAGGTGCTCTGCGGTCATCTCCGCTCTTTCACTACAAAACACACACAAAACTTCTCTTCTAAAAAAGAAGCGCACGTTTTTGCATTTAGACACATGAGAACTATTTTAGAACAGTGTACAGACAAAACAAAAATAGAACCAAAATTCCGCTTGTCATGTTTGGAGGTTGTGCATATAATCCCAGGAACTGCATCCTCCTGCTGAAGTATTTGGGTGTGAGCATCAAAGCTGCTTCTGAGGCTTTACATGTCCCAGACTGAAACAATACTGAGCAGTTTGCTGGGACACAATAGAAGAGAATTTAATACGTATTTAATAAGTACAAGTCTAGAAGAGCATTTAATACAAATTTAAGCACAACTTATCTGGTAGTTTAGTTTATGCTTCAACCCAGTGGATGCTTATCTTCTTGTTCTTGACTGTGTCTCTCTGTAGGGGTCAGTGTCCAGCCCTGGCTGAACTGAATCTGCTGCAAAGAGCGCACACACTGGACACTTATGGGGTCGACCCCCATCCCTGCAAGGTACTGACCGTGTTGTACTCTGTACTTTAATCCTCATTATCAGCTCTCTTAACAAAGAAATTGCATGGAGGTGAAGACTAAGAGGCGACCCAGGCAAGAGTGCAGAATGTACAAGGAAGTCTGGGATTAAAACCCACCATAGCAGGACTTCCAACAGTTACAACGGCTTGGTCCCACTGACAGAACCCAACTCTGGGTTCATAGTGTCAGCTGATTGAGCTCGGCAGCACTACTCTATGTCTAAAGTGAGGCTGCGTCCTTGCTTCACACACTGCCTGATTCCATCAGGATCAATGTGTGTGGCTATGCTGCTGATGCAACTGTGTGTGTTCTGTGTCCTGATAAGCTTAACATCATATCAATCTGAGTCCGATCTGAACGCTCAGACTGAACGCAAAGCTGACCGGACATGCTTGTTCATGCCAGGCTACGTTTCAGCTTAGGCCTCAGTGTCTGGGATCCATTTTAATTTGAGTCTCAGCAGAAGCTACGGAGCTTAGCCAGCGCTAAAGCTTATCAGTGAGGTTGAGCCGTACTGGGTAGAGTGTTACAGAGGCTAATTATAGACTAATTTCAGAGATAACAAAATTCTAGCTAGCTCAACCCGCAGATTTCCCCAAGGTTTATGTTGTTAAACATGAAATAATTGTCAGAGCTAATGAAGGGCACCTCTTTTGTGAAACCGTAGCTAATTTACAGCTCAGTAGCTGATTTTGTACTTTGTACGCAATTTCTTGTGCTTGACTTTTTAGACTAGCTGGGTTTAGCAGTGTCTTGTGCTGTGTGATGATGGTGTAATTAGTATTTTAACTGTTATGTTCCACAAATAAAACACCGCATGCTAAATTGTCCCCTGATGCTAATTCCTTGCTGCAGGACTTCACAGGGACAACAGCGTTTCTTGGATTCACTGCCCGCGGCTTCATGGTTTTCCAGGGAAACAAGCGGATCCACTTGCTAAAATGGTACCAAACTTTTGGCAACCTTAAAAGTGTCCTTGCTTAACTCATTCTATGCCGCGACCTCTCGCTGTCTTCAGCCTCCACACCAGTCTTTTATCTCTCTCTCTACTCCTTAACTTCACTTTTACCCAGATGATGCGCCCAAAAATGTTAATCGTGGCTAAAAATAAACAGTAAACAATTCCACCTTACGTGTGATGTTAAAAGGCATGATTAGGTTTTTTTTGGTGGAACTATTCCTTGAAAATGTTTCATTCTGCATGACATATGACCTGAAGGATGGGGAATTAAATTTAAGAACATGAACTACTTACTGCAGACCACATGCGACAAGAAAACAAATACAGCATAGCCCCCCGCTGCTAGGATGAGGTAAAAATAGGATGAGGGTCAGTGGACTCTATTTCTTACCACAATGTATAACTAAACAGTAATCTCTCACTCTCTCAGGGCTGATGTCAGCAAATTTAAGTTTGAAGGGAAAACATTTTACGTGATTGGAGTACAGAGAGAGGTAAGTTACATGAGTTTGCCTTTTTGACCGCACCTGCAAATTGTTATGTTCACACTCATCCACTCCCTTTTGTTTCTAATGACACCATATAACAGCCATAACACACTCATTGTACTGTATAGATATGTTCATTTTAGACTTTTATTGAGACAAATACATTTGAGCCTTGTATCTGCACTTACTGTCCATTTTATCAGCTCCACTGACCATTAAGGAGCACTTTATAGTTTACAATTACAGACTGTGGTACATCTGTCACTCTGAAACATTTGCTAAACTCATTTACTCAGTTATCAACAGTCAGGATCAGGTATTATTTGGATGGTGGACCATTCTCAGCACAGCAGAGACACTGATATGGTAGTGGGAAGTTAATCTGCATGTACAGCACAAAGTTAATACGTTAGTATCACTGGTGGGATAAGAATAGTCCTCCAACCAGATATATCCAGTCAACAGTATCCTGTGGCCAGAAGCTGACCCACTGAAAGATTTGAGACTACTTGTTAAAACCTGCAAGTAGGGATGGGTACCGAAACCCGGTACTTAATCGGTCCCGGTGCCTAATTTTAAAAGACTGTATCGATAAGCTCTGACATTAACGGTTCAGCTGTCGGTACTGGAGAAATAAAAAACATACATTTCCTATTTATATTGTTAATAATTTAATAAACACACATTCAGTTACATATAGCCTACATATAGGCTAAGTATTTTTTATGCAGTAGCCTAAATAAATATTAAACATTAAAATGCCTTTATAGTACTGCTTTTACAAATAGATAAATAATAATAAACTAAGAAATTATAAAGCAGAGCTTACCTAAAAATTAATTGGTGTTGCTAAGCTATAGATAATTGTTTTACATTTAAAAAATGTTATTATTTCTATTCTCAATTTGTTTCAGTTTTTTAATTAAAAACTACAAAAGTATCGATAAGAGTACTGTTAAAGTACCGAATCGATAAGTGGTATCGAATCGATAAGTGGTATAGAAGTAGTAATACCGTTATAACCTTAACGATACCCATCCCTACCTGCAAGATGGACCAACAGCGATTAAAGACTCCAGCAGCACTGTGGTGTGTGATATCCATTGTGCAGCACATGTTTACACGTCACTATCATGTCAGTATCATTACTGTGCTGAAAATGATCCATCACCCAAATAATACCAGCTGTGGGGGTCCAGTGGGGTCCTATCTGTTGGTAAATGGGGTAAAGAGGAGCTAACGAATGATACAGATGGACTACAAAGTGCATCTATATGGTAGGTGGAGCTGATAAAATGGGCAGTGAGTGCAGATACAAGATCGCGGTACCTAATAAAGTGGCTTGTCAGTATTTATTGCCATGTGCCAAAATGTCCCTTTCTCAGACTCTAAAATCAAACAGTAACAAAAACCTCAAATACATGTATCATATATAGCATAAAATATATAACATATTTCTTTTCATCTTAACATATATTTCATATTGAATATATTCATTTGAACATTTCATGCAGGTCATTATAATATGCCTCATAAGATAAGAGATATAAATATATTCAGCTTTGTCATGCTCATCATTCTGTTTGTGTCCTGCTGCTTAAAATCCAGTTTTATATGTGCTTCTGTCTTCTTTTCTCTGTGTACTTTTCCATTGCTGGTGAGTAAACATCATGCCATGAACATCAATAAGTAATGCTGTAACACATTTCTGTACCCATGTTATAAACCCATATAATCTACTTTCCCCATATGCTCCTCATTCGTTTTTATTTAAAGCACACTTTAGTTGTTATGCCCAACTGGGATGTTCATCGTCATTTGCAAATGGAATTAATATGAAACCTTAGTCTGGAGTCGCTCTTGTTGTTTTTACCTTTTAAACACAATTACATAATTATGCAACACATTACATTTACATATAATTTACATTCTGTATCAACAGGTTTAAGTTTTAGTGACAAGAGATGACAAAAAAAAGTTTATAGGCACAGTATAACAGTAACATTTTAACATCAACATCAAATCATAATAAAATATCTCCTCTTCTAATTACAAACACAAATGTGGCATAACTTAAAAGGTAAGAATCCACACGCTACAGAATTTCTAACTCTCAATTTAATTAACTACACAACATGTAATTTACTTAAGTGTAAATGATAAAAATGTCAAATCTTACTTCAGCTCAGATATGTTTTAATCCGTTCCAAATTTGGTCACTTACCAATTTTATCAAAGTATAACAGTCTAACCCTAAGCATGTAATCATTTTTCATTAAATTAAGGCCTGTTATGTGTCAATAATTCCATTTCATTTTACGACTGTTTTATCTAGCATGTAACACTAACGCTAGCTAGTCAATGAAACTCATTTGTCTCTTTATGATGAAATAATAATATTTCAGGGGCAATATTACTATTATGAGTAAGTATTTTTGCCATCCTGGAAAGAATACAATGGAGTGAGTCATCTTACATGGGGGTGTGAATTGAATTGTTCATGACAGCATTTTTTTTTTATAATATCTGATATCTTTATAATATCATGTTGGGCATTACACTAAAGCGTTTCTTAATGTCTGAAAACACACATCTATGATACATTCCCTAGAGGATTCTATAGCTTCATGTTGGAACCAGAGTCTACTTCTCCATCTCTGTGATGGACCAGTTCACCATAGTTTAAGGATTTTTCAACCTAATTTTTATTTCTATTGTATCTGTAACATAGTAATATGCATATTTATTTACACAGGCAGTCATTTTAATTTGGCTTCCCAGTACTTAGGAAAGAACAGAACAGCACCTGTCCATTGGCTTCTATTATCAGCAAGCTAAACATGAACTCTTTTTCTGTCTTTCCAAACTGCATGGGAATTTTTGCTCAGGAGATATATTTATTAGGTTGAAAAGTGCTAGAGTATCCCTTTACTTTGTGTGTACTCTTGCCCTGGTTTTCCCATAGTGCAGCTGCATGCTAAAATACACTTAAATTGTACAAATTGTGTGTGCTGAGACCAATGCATACATGTATGTACGTGAATCTACACACATATACATGTATGCCTTCTTGTGAGACACACATATTCCCCCAAAAAAGTAGACTGGTCACTATTCTGAGTCTGAACAATGGCTGACCTATTGCACAACTCATTCATTACTTTATAGAACAACTTAGTTCACAACATGGTGGAATTATTCAAATTGCCACAAACCACAAAATCTGTAGTCTTAAGTGAATGGTGTAGACAGTCTTTAATTCTGATGGCTTCCAGAGTTACCAGTCATGCCATTCAAAAATACATTTTATTTTATTATTCTGAAAACTACCGGGGGCAAAATACATGGTAGTACTTTTCAGGTGAGAATACACCACTGTGATTAAAGGGCCTATATCATGAAATAGAACTTTTATTCCCTTTTTATCTTAGTTTTTTTCACTCTCCCATTTATTATCAAATAGAACCAATAGAAACAGCCTTTTTTGACTTCATCATGGTTGTGATGTCACAGCCTTTTTTCAGTCTGTTTGGGATAAAACTGTATCCCTGTATCCCTGCAGCCTTCCACAGCATGCACACATCCCTGAAGATTTTAATCCGAACAGTTTGTTGAGTATATTTCAGTTTGGCCTGCTTCTTGGACAAAACACAGCGAATCAGGACACAAGTTATTAACATATATCACTCTTAGAGCCAAAGAAGGAAAAGCAACCTGTAGGAAAAGCAGTGAGGCTGGAAAATTGTGTAAAAATTAATTAGGACTTTCTGGCGCAAATAAAATAAAACAATAATCTGAGCACTTTACTGATTAAGGAAACCCTCAGTAATGCCCAGACACTGATGGCTTGCAAAGATTTAGGGAAACACTCTCAAATTGCTATACATGTGTCACATTCTGGCTTGGCAGGCTCAGGCACGAGGCACAAATGCAGACTTTTTCCATGTTGTTGAGGTTTCTTTATTTCAAATACAAAAAGAAAACAAGGCACGGTGGCCAGCAAACACGAAACTCAGAACTATGACTACGATTCCTATAAACCAAGCCCAGGGTAGGAGTGAGGGAGAACGGACAAGGAGAAACACAAGCACTATTTATACTAAACAGAAACACAAAACACCTGACACAGATATTGGTCTCATTCCTGGCAGCTGTGCCAGAGATGAGACCACACCTCCAGTCAACTTAAAAGTCCCTTTATAGTCCTGGGGTAGCAGTGGCCTCCAGTGGCTGCTGACTGGGATGTCACAACATGAGCCAAAGCAAAGGCACAAAAACAGAAGGTTGAGATGAGGTGAATATGAGAGATCTTTAAGACTTACTTTGAATAACTTGTGTTTTTTCAACTGAATAACAGGCCAGGTACCTTAGGTATGAAACAGAAAGGTATAATTGTATTTTCTAACCTGAAAAAAATGGTAAAGTAGTAATTCACCAAAAATCTCATTTCTTTAAATGTAGTTGATAAGCCAAGACCTGATAGGAATCCAGAATTTGGCTTCCCTTAAGACTTGTGCTTTGCCTAATTTGTCTATGTACTTTGAAGGTGGGGTTATCCGACAGTGTCAAGCAGATGCTTCTCACTCACTTGAGCTGAACTTGTAGTAGACGCGCCCCAGGGCGGATTAGATGTGGAAGTATATGTATTGATATAGGGATTCGCCTTGTACTTGGCTAAATCCCAACTAAACCCAAATTTACCTTGCCAGGCCAGGAATCCCACAGTGATATCCCACTGGTGTTTTTCAGAGGGTAATGCTCTCAGTCTAAGCTGTGTGGAAGTCTGCATTGATTTTTTTGTGGGGCTTCAGGCTGCTGCGTAGACATCCATTTATCGATCCTCTGTGTCATATTACACAACATAAGAGGGTAATGGAACAAATTCTCCTGACAGTTCCATTTTTCAGCTCCTCCAGAGCACATGTTCAGTCCAGGCTAATCCAGCACATATACATCTTACCTCTTATCAGTGTGGCACACATGCACGGTCCAATACATAGATTCAACCTATTTAAGTCACATAAAACATATATCACTCTCCAGTACATATATCACTCTCCAGTAATTCAGAATGTATTTTCCAATCCATGTGTTAACCTCTGTTGAGTGCACATTTTCAAGCTTCAATAGCTAGTTCGTTACAGAAATATGCCTACTACGTACAATTGCATGAAATAGTATGTAAAGGTATATAAATACAATAGTATATAATAATTTACAGTACTGTATGGTTCATGCACACTCATGTTAGTACTGCTGTTTTAATGCCTTTAGCTGGACAAGTGTAATGTACTTTCACTTTGATCAAGGCTTGTGTCCTCAGAGACCACTAGATCTTCTACGGTTTCTCTGTGAAATTTCTTGGAGTGCTGTCTAATTGAATCTAATTGGGCCTGACTGACATAAACATGTAACTGTATCCCCCCCCAAAAAATAAAAAATTTGACTGGCAGCACTAACGTCCAACCTTCTGTTTGGCTGTTTAGTGCTTACCCTGCAAATTGTTCCCTTGATCTAACCCAGCTGAAACCATTTAAGCAAGTCTATTTGGGAATACTTAACAACACGACAAGGTTTGATGTATGCAGAATGCTAAGTGGTGATGGATAAACTTTCATTACTTGTGAGTAACATTAGCCACGTACTTCCAGTGCAGGAGCTCTGTAAGTACCAGAAGAAAACCTTGAACATCAAGCAATGATTGACTACATTTGCACGAATTCAACTCAACATATTATGGTTTTAACTGTAATGTTACACAGAGTCGAACAGTCTCAGGCCCCCCAAAAAAATCACACTTATTGAGTGTGTGCTGGTGTATTGATCTCCGCTCTCTCATTTTGCTCATTCTTCCCATAAATGCCCCTGAGCTACCAGTAAATAACACTCACCCCTATCATTTAGGCATCCATCTCTCTCTCTCTCTCTCTCTCTCTCTCTCTCACACACGAACTTTGGGATCAGCAGTTTGTTCAGCCCTCATCAGATTCCATCATAGTGTAATTTATTGATATGCCTCCTTCTTCACCATACCTGTACAAAATCTCCCTTTTCCTCAGTCCCCCCACCACCCCTCGTTCCTCCAGCCTCCCTCCTTTTCTGCCTTCCCTCTTGTTGGTGTGCAAACGCTTCACGTTTTCATCTTTTTCTCTCCGCAGAAGAAACTTGTTTTGACATTCCACACCTCCACACCAGCAGCCTGTAAACACCTTTGGAAATGTGGCGTGGAAAATCAAGCATTTTATAAGTGAGAGCGACGGCAGCTGTCTTTGTTTTATGTCCACATGCACAGTAGAGCTGCACAGGAGACGTTACCGCAGGGCCGGGCTGTGCAACACTGGAACAGCAGAAGGCTGCAATATGCAAATAAGTCCACAAACCAGTCAGATTGTTTCAGCTTTTTCTGAGCATGTTGACCAAATCCCAGACTTCTCAGTGGGGATTCTGTAGGTGCTCTGTTAAATCGAGATATGGCTGAGAATTACTTCTTAACATAAATTTACTCACCTGTCTTAAACGTCATTTTGAATTGGAAATCATAATTCACTTTTCTCACATACCATTACATATCCTATTTCCCAGCTGAAGTACCGTATCACGGAGGGTCTCTGAGCTAGCTGAGCGTTTTCACTTAGTTCAGAGGTATTCAGAGGTGAAAACATATTATAGATCAATATTATTTTGACAGTAGTGCACAATAACCTCACCAAAACCTATTACACTTCAGTCAAAGAGTATGGGAAACAACAACTTTGTGTTTTAGATTTTATGCCATGATGAAATAGCTCAATAAGACCAGGAACTAAACAGCCAAATTGATTTCACATTGACCTTAACCGCATTAATGTTCACCAGTGTGATTCTAATATATTGGCAATCACAATGTTTATAGGAATGTAATCATGACATAGTTTTGTCCGTACTGTGCAGCCCTAACGTGCAGTATTTTCTCTTTTCTTTTTTTTCCTTATCTTGTGTTCCTCTCTCTTTCTCTGCTCCTGTCTTTCTCACTAACACACACATTCACACACACACACACACACACACACACGGACACTCTGGTGTGTGGTTACAGTGTGTTCTGAGTATAAGCAAGATTGCATTTCTGATTAAATCTCTTTAATTAATAGCTGAAATGCCATCGAGAGAACACTCCACAGTGTGCTCAACAAGAACATGACCCTGCTTTGACAGCTAAATACACACATACACACACACACACACACACACACACAGTACATTGTACACACACATACTGCACGTACGTAGAGTTGACACAAGAGAAAAACAACAAAAAAACACATTTCCAGTAATCATCACCATGATTAAGTGATTAATTTAACTATTATGGTATACTTAATCGTGGTATGATACACAAACACACACACACGACTTCTTATGTGCTACTGTGGATACAGTGTTCCATTCCTAATTCCTAGTTTTCTTTCTTTTGACAGATGTGCAAAATCAAGTCAGATTAAAACTGTCTCCAGCAGCAATATATTTTTTAAAGGGACCAGATTTCGCTACAGGTAGGACTAGCTCTCTTGACAGACTCTTTTATATCTAGTGAAATGATAATATTAACGCTACATTTCATAAAAAACATTTGGTTACATATTGTTGGAGAAAATTTGCAACAGGTTTTTTTTTACCATTAGCACCGGCTCTTTTCATGGTGAATGGTCCTATAGATCCAAATACAATATATGGACAAAAGTATTGGGGCTAGGCCCCTTCATTCCAGTGAAGGACAATCGTAATGCTTCAGGAGACCAAGACATTCTGGACAGCACCATGCTTCCAACTTTGTGGACCCAGTTTGGGGAAGAACCTTTTCTATTCCAGC
>JBBPCY010000018.1:2932540-2950849 GCA_037974405.1 Brachyalestes nurse
TGTATGTTCTCCCTCCATCTGATGCATCTCAGGCAATTATAGAGTAATTAAGAAAAAAAATGTAACTAGTAATATAAATAGTAATATAACTAGTTACTTTCTCCAGGGAGTAATAAAGTAAAGTAAGGCATTACTGTTTTTGAGAGTAATATGTAATATATTACTTTTTTGAGTAACTAGCCCCAACACTGATCCTTACTGTACAGTTTACACTGTCTCCTGCAGCGCTAGAATGTAAATACAGACGCTACCCCTGTACAGACTGTACTATAATTAATGCACACGCGTTTTCTTTGGTGTGCTGTCGTTTTCTTTGGTATAAGCAAGTAAATACAGTAATAAAAATACAGGACTTTAAGAAGAACAAAACGAGAACACGCTTTCTTTGTGTTCTCTCCACAGTACTAAAAATGTATAGTTATATTTTATATGGAAATGTAGATGAATTTACGTTAATATTTATATTATAAAATTAGTAAATGATATTTTTCCTAATAATTTAGCACTAAAATGCATGAAAGATTATATATTGCCATGAAAAGCAAAAAAAATGCGGAGGAAATCTGCGGGTTCCGCGAATTTGCAGGGGTCTCCATGAACAATTATAAGGTTCTAAGAAAAAATGAGCCGCAAATTCTGAACCGCGAATTAGCAGGGGTTCACTGTATTCGTATTTGAGGCTAGCGTGTGGTGATTTACAAATGCAGTTTACACAATGCTAATGGGTGTATAGTAAATGCTACAGTAGGCTAAAAAGTAAAAAAAGGAAACTTCGGACCACTAACGCACACATTTCAGCAACACACCTTCAGTGTTTCTGTCTGATACCTGCAATAGACATCTATTGCGTTTAAATGGTTTATGGTAGTTGGGTAAAGTTCAGTGATTTGTTTCTCTCTCTGTAGGCCTCCTGGCTTTGAAAGATTCAGTTCACCTGTCCCCGCTGAAGCCGTCCGTCACACCAGAAGAGGTGGAGCTGGAGGAACAGGACGGCCACACCCATGAGCTGGGAGAGGAGGAGTCGGACTATACTGGAACCGGAGTGGAGATGGAGATGAGAGATCAGGGGATGGAGGAGGACGGGGAAACAGGTTCTCTCACCATCTCTGACTTGGCCTACAGTCCGTGTGCCAGTATGCTCCCCACGCCAGTGGAGGAGGGGCAAGGCGGAGTGGACTTCCTGTTCCAAAGCCCCGGCCGCTTGCTGAAAGAACTGCACGCTGACCCCGAGATGCAGGCGGAGCTCCAGGCCGAGAGGGAGCGGGAACAGGCCAGAGAGGCCCTCCGACTGTCGCTGTGCACCCCATCCAGCGGCCAGCAGCAACTCCACGCCTGCATCCGCAGCGCCGCCCGCCTGGTTGCCGTGGCTACGGTCCTCCTCCTGATCTTGCTACCCCTGCTGCTGGTTCTGCTGGAGTCCGACCTGGACGTCTCCTTCCTGCAGGACATCCGCCAGACTCCCGAGTTCGAGCAGTTCCATTACGAATACTACTGCCCCCTGCGCAGGTGGTTCCTCTGCAAGCTGGAGCTCCTGATGGAGCAGCTGTGGGGAGACTGACACTAATGGCTAATGGCCCTCCATCAGCAGGGATGAACTAATGGGACATGGGGAGGGGGGGTGAACTGAAGAGGAAGGAAGGTTTGCACTCATCCATCACGCTATTTGTTTCGATTCACACCTCAAGGCTGGATTCGCCCACAGTTCTAACCGGATGTAAAGCCATGAACGGGTGAATATTATAGTAACCGCAAGTGCTGAGTTGTAGCTGACATTAGTTTTGAGTTGCAGTGTTGTAGTGATAGCAGCGTAGAATAGATCGCTCGTAGCAGAAATCTGCAGGAAAGCTTCAGCCGTCCAAGTCTTATTCAAGCAAATGGGAAGAGGGTAAGTAGTGTATTATATTAATGAAAGACTGTCTAGTTCCTATAAACCTAGTGACCAGTAGCTATTTCCATATTATGACGAACTGGAGAACCGCGGTGTAAGCTGCACTCTCACACTTTCTGTTCAGTTACTTGTGCTGCCTTTCATGACAAATGTACATATCCCTACATCTGTTCCATTTTTAGGTTCGCATTCACGATCACATCTTGCAGTAGAAAAGAACGTGGCTCACAAGACTGAGACAAACCTTCCCTTCCTCCATAAAGCCACAGCCTTTAGACTCATCTGTGCATTTGAAACGAGAGCGAGGGCAAGCGAGACATACTGAAACTTAAGATCTCTTTTTAAAATTTTATACATTTTTACGTAAAAGCTTACTATTACTAAGTTCTCTTATTTCAACAGATTTATTCTGGCCGGGTGTTTGGAGAAAAGCGAAATATTTTTATCGACTATTACACTTACGTGACCTCGGCGGGTCTTGATGTGGGGTTTCTTATACGGAATAGCACAATATTTCAGACAAAAGACTTCTTTTTAAGATTACCTGATGTCATATGCAGATATTGCTTGGAGAAGAATGAGAGGATGTATGTGCAGTCGAACGAATATAAGCCTCGTAGTTTAAAGATGAATCACTATACATTATGCTTAAATCAGACACACTGGCCCTCGTCTTTCTTGCATAGGCAAATGTAAAAAAAAAATTATTGAAATATTTCATTGCAAAATAATGCAATGATCGGCACAGGACCATGTAGTAGGATTCTTTCAAAATCTTTAAAAAAGATTATATTGTACAGAAATGATCTAGAATATTTTGACGTTCTTAATGTAAAGTGATTCACTGCAGAGGAAGTGGTAGTACAAGGGCTAAAGACGTGTGAAAAAAAAAATACATTATATACTGAGAGAGAGAACTTTAAAACCACTGTACGTGTGATTTCATATATCTCTTAACAAATATGACATTGAAAGGCATTCTCAGGAACGTACGAGACTTACCGAAGGATCTGCAAACAGAGTCGTGTATATTTTATTGCAGCAAATGTAAATGTGCGCGTATGCGTTGTGTTGAATGGAGTGTCTTATTTACGCACAGCTCATCAGGCCACCTGACTTCATCACGCTGTCACAAAATGCATAACCCACAATCTATATCAGAATAACCTCATAAACATAAGCCAGCCATGGCGGATTCATTGCGTATATTAATGTCATTTAGATTTACGTTGAGTCAAGTGCATACGCGAGCCTAACACTGCTGTACACTGCTGTGTGTGTGTGTGCGTTTCAGTTCGCTAGGTGTGTATTCCTCTGCTGAGTTCCGCAGTAAGCGCATGCCCACTTTTGTAAATACTGTGAAGAAATCATACCATACTCATATCAAGAACGTGTCCTTAGTCTGTGAACTTGTGTATTCGTCCACTTAAGCATTTGCATGTCATTTGTACATGAGCAGCGGAAGTAAATGTCGTTGTACGTTGCCGGTGACTGATGGCCTTCTAAACCCACTAGGATAAGACTTTTGCTCTTATTCCAGCTCAGCTCAGATAGATGTCACTTCCCTGACCTCTGGGCGGAGTGACATTTGTCAGTAGACTTACAAAAAAACAAAAAAAAAAACAAAAAAGTGGTTATAGCCAGTTATATGAATGAATCTAAGTACTTTATTGTTCAGGTAAGATGCTGCTGAAAGTCTCATCCAGTCATTATCCTTGTAATTTCTTTCAATCCGCTTCTCATCCTTGTAAAAAGCAGTAGTAGCAGTAGTAATGTAGACTGTAGATTATCTTATGCTAGTGCTTCTGTGTGTATTATCATGACCAGCAAATGTAGGGCTAAATTCAATCAAACTGCTCTTGGAACCGCCTGATTTTTTTTTTGCGTGTGTGTGTGTGTGTGTGTGTGTGTGGCATCATGCAGAGTTTATAATGTAGCTAAAACTTAGCAGAAAGATGTTATTAATGTAAGGTTAATTCTACCAATATTAGCCTGTATAATAAACAAATAATTATCCTATTTTACATACAAGTGCTTCACAGACAGTTGTCAGAAGAAATTCCATGGCGGTTTATAGCAAGTTGATTGTCTTTGGTTGTCAATGTTGTAGCTTCTTGTCATTGTAGTGTGGCAAAGTACAAGCTGTTATGCCCAACTGAAAAAAAAGTTATTCACCTGATTTTCTTGCATTATTTATTGTCTTTAAAGCCTTGCCTTCTGTTGCATGACGACACGCCCACAAATCGGTGTCATTCTGTAAAGCAGTGGGGTGTCATATTTATTTGTCCTTATGTTAATGGATCTGAATGAACTAAGTTGGATTATTATTTCACTCTAAATTGTGAAATCAGATGCGGAAACACAACCAACAGTGCTAATGCCATGGCTACCATCAGGGTGCGAAATACAGCGGGGTCTTGGGGGTCCGAGACTCTTGACTGACACTGTAAACCCTCTGAGAAAATTGGAGAAAATCGAATTTACTATTTGTCTTTGCGAAGCTTACTATGTCCAATGTTCTCAAAATATGTAGAGAATTCAATGAGAAATTTAAGAGCAAAGCAAATGCGTGAACTGCCAGTGGAAGTTAATGGACAGAGTTAATTGCAGCGAGTGACTATTTCAATGAGCCAAATGAGCATTTGCTTAAAAAATGTTAAACTCAAGTGAAATTTTCAAGGCCAGTGAGAAGACAAAACCCGTCTGGAGCACCGGAATGGCCGGAAACGCCACTGCTTGGTGATGTGCGTGCAAAGCATGTATGGCCTAGCTGACTGCCTTGACCTGGATCTATGAAATCTTGTATATTAACACTAGAACCACCAACATTCCAGCCCCCCCTAGAACCGCCAAAGGGGGTCATTTTAACCCCCTGCTTGCAATAGCGTCAGCGATGACAAGATGTCATTTCTAGAGCTGTTAAGCGGCTCATTCCCATCTTCTTTTTCAAATAATAATGGAGACATGACAAAATAAATATTTTTGCTGTTTTTTTTTTCACTCACATCCACAGTGATCTCTCCTCCTTCCGACTCTCCCTCACTCAGATCTTGGTACAACATCCAGGCTTCTTTGGTCGTCATATATCTTTTTTTAAGGGTCCGTGTCTTAAATTTCGCAGTATTTTAATCGATGGTGCACTGTTAAAGTCGGATGACGCCACAAGCGTCTAGTGTTGCTAATGAGGGGTAAAAATGGCTCCTCGGCGGTTCTAGGTATAAATGGTCGTATTTATTTTTCTTTTTATCACACACTCACCAAAATCCACTAGATCATTAATAAAGCCGTTTTAGGAACAGTCATGACTTTAAAGATGTAGGGGTTTTATTTTAATAGAACTACAAGCATTTGAAAACGCCAGGGGCTAAAAATGACCCACTTGGCGGTTCTAGTGTTAACCCTGGAGCGCTGGGTATTTCGCACACTGCCGTGGTCATTTGCACAAGTTCGTCTTGTGAAAACCAGTTTTGGTGACAGTACTGTCCACTTGAGCTGGACATTCTCAATTTAAATCAAAAACATGTTAAAAGTATAAAAAGTATATGTTACCTTTTCTTGTTTAGCGAGCAAGTTGCATATTACAGGCTCACAGCTGTTCACATGTCTTGTCACAGCATCAAAGCAGGAACTTGGGTACAAAGCTGTTTCCCTTCAGGGACTGTTCTGAGCCTTCGCTTCTCATCGCCATAAAACATTCCACTCTTATTACCACCTAGAAATATGAATTTATCCAAATATTTTCCATTTTCACATGTAATGGATGATTCTAACTGTAGCTTTAAGTTACAGTCTCTCTTGCTTGAATGTTGGTTTAAAGCTAAAAACAGAAAGTGTTGGTTCTGTTGTAGGCGAAATTTTACAAGCTATAAGTTCTCTTTGACAAATGTTTCCGAATGCTCTGAGATATTTGTCAAAATGAATGTATTCTTTTAAATTTTGACAGAATTCAGATGCAGGATTCTGCATGATTTTGTCACTGGGAAATCAGGAAGTGTTGAATCAGATTATTACTTTCTGGAGGTGTAATGGAGCTTTTGGGTCATGGTGTCCTAATGAAGCTTGTACAGAGTAACTGGCTGGGTAAGAAAAGAAACATATTTCCCTTTAGTAGTTCATGTTCCATGTGACAATAAAAAGAAAATATGCAACTTTGGAAAACATCTGGAAAATGCTGGTATATGCAATTCTGGTTTTAGTTTTTTTTTAAGTATCTCTCAGATGGAGTGTGTGCAATGCTGTCTTCTGTTTGCATGGCTTACAAAATGTTTTATGTTTTTCTTTCCAAAAAAAAAGTCTATTTCAGTTCTACAGTGCAACTCTGGGAGTACCAAGATAAAAAAAAATCCTGGTTTGTGGACTGGGACTCAAAGCCTTATAAAATTTGTAAAGTGAATTTTGATTGTTTATATGTTAAAATTATGGATTGTTTTATATGTTAGTACTGCCACAATAAAATTCCCAAATTAAAACACCAAAGTCCTTTTGCCCAAACATTCATTCTTGTCTTTGTTTGTAGTCAGTGTAGTGGGTAAAACACAAAAAGTATGTAGACACTCCTCATTACAGTTCAGGTGTTTCAGTCACATCTGTTGCTAGCAGGTATGTAATATTGGGCACATAACTATGAAGTCTCCTTAGATAAACAGTAGATTATCTTAAACAGTTCAACACTGCTAGATCTGCCCTGTTTTTAGCTCCAAAAGCAATAACAGCCCAGCCATAAAGTGGCAGACCAAACAAACTCGTAGAACAGGGCTGCCAAGTACTGAAGCATTTAGCATTAAAAATGGCCTATCTTTTGTTGCATCACTCTTTACAGAGTTCCAATATACCTGTAGAAGAAACAAACAAGAACTGTGCTTGGAGCTCCATGGAACCTGTACATAGGCCTACGTGCAGTGCCAAGCGTCGGCTGGAGTGGTGTAAAGTGCGCTGCCGCCGGACTCGGGAGCAGTATAAACATGCTTTCTGGACTAATGAGTCTGATGGAGGAATTGATGTGCATAATGCATATGGAAGATGGATAATGCATAATGCACAAAGGGAAATGGAATTGACCAAGAACACAATTAAATCTAGAGAGTGCATACATGTAAAAGAGTGTACATTTTATTTTTTCAACGTAAATGTGTCAAACATAAGTAAATAAAGTACACATTAAGTAAATAAAGTATACACAATTTGTTAATGTAACCTGTGAGAAAATTAACAGTGGGCTATAATGTGATAAGGCCGATTATAAAGAAGGAAAGAAGCATAAGAAAGAACTTTATTTATCCCGAGGGAAATTCTTTTGTCATAAACATGCTCCATGCAGCAACAGGAATAAAGATAAGACAACAAAGACTTTAAAGAGAGTAATAAAGAAAGAATTGGAATACAATTTTTTACCAGCTGCCTTTTAAATTGCATCAAAATTTCATGATGAATTGACAAACAAGAAAGAATCCAACAATCTTGTTCCATTCATTTACGCTGAACGTTAAGACCAAATTTCTCATTCTGCATTCATTTTCTGGAGAAATGAGGTCTTACTGTGATGAAAAATAAGTGACAGCTATACAGTTGAAATTTTATGGTGACAAAGCTACACATTGTGTTTGTTGGCTATTGGTTAAATAAATCGCAAGAAACAAATGAAAATTCTTCCGCTGATTAAAGAACACATTATGAAGTTTGTTAGATCTAGCTTGAAAAAGCTATGTACCGAAGAAAATACTTTTTAATGGCTGTCCATGGGAAATGGGAAAACATCTTTAGAAAGTTCCACTGAGATAAATAAAGGATGAAAAGGGAGGCATGAGGGTGGGGCAGCAAAAAAGTCAGCAAGAAACACAAAGCTGAAGCAGCATTAGGCGGCTATTTAAAGGTTGTAGTTTAAAATGTAAAAATTTCTTGAGAAGCTGAATTAGCCTAGGGAAAAGATTCATGAAAAATGAAAAAAGCACTTCAGCAGCATTCCAAAATTGGCAACTTTGATAGTGGATGATGATAAAGCTGCAGGATGTTGCTGCAATTCAAAAGACCTGCATTTCTTTATACCTGCCTGGAGAAATGGCAGACAGAGCCTTTTTATCCAAACAACAGTGTCTTAAACTGAGAAAATAATTATTCCTAAGATCAGTGGCACTTTACAAATTTACATTTAGGGCACGTTAGTTCCCCAAAAGAACAATTCCATGTCGATACCTCTCTGACGCGAACTGAAGGAAGTAGAGCCCCGTATGACTAAAACCTTTTATGGAACCGGAGTCATTTATAAAAATATGAGAACATTAAGTTAATATTAAGACTGCTTCGGTTGTTATAAAATTCTAGCCTGGCAGTTACATTATATAAATAAATTAAGAAAAAAATGATCAGATTATCTGTCAGAAGGAAAAGCATTATCTTATTAATAAAGACATGGAAATGGCATACAAGGAAACACAAAATAAATATGAAGCCAGGCTACTGCAGTTTACTAACTGTCGGAACAAGTAATGAAAGTGATTCTGCAGCACTTATAATAAAACCATATTAAATCTGAGCCTTTTTCCTCAGACTGATTAAGACTCTACTGAATGTGAGCCACAAAAATTCTTTTAGATTTAATGTGATACTGGAAAACCATCTGCATAACATGAAGCTAATTAATGTGACACTTCACACTGGTTCGAATTTACAAACAAAGGGCTTATATGCAAATAAACAAACTGCTAAACCTTTGCATTTGACTATACACCATTTAGCCAGAACATGGCTGATACTGTGTAGGACCTCATGCCCACAAACAGACTCTCTGAAGCATGGACTCCACAAGATCTCCAGAAGTGTTCTACGATATCCGACACCGAGATCATTTAAGTGCTGTACGTTGCGAAATAGGGGCTCCATCGATCAGACTAGTTTGTAAAGCACTTCCCAAAGATGCTCAGATTGATCTCTTTGTCATGCTCCTCAAATCGTTCCTGAACAATTTTTGCAGCAGGGCGACATGCATTATCCTGTCAAAAGAGGCCACTGTCACTAGGGAACAGCATCAGGGTTACCATGAAGGTTCAGGTAGGTGGTACATGTCAAAGCAGTTGTCCACATGATGCAAAAGAAAATGTGATTCATCAGACCGGGACATCTTCTTCGATTACTCCACAGTCCAGTTCTGATGCTCGTTGTAGACTTTCGCCAGTCGATAGGGGTCAGCATGGGCACTCCGCCCTGTCTGTGGCTACAGAGAACTATAATAGTCAAGCTGTGACATGTGTTCTGACAGCTTTCTACAACAGAGTGAACTTTTTACACCAGTTTTTTATAGTGGCTCATTTGTGGGTTCTGACCAGACTGGCTATCCTTCGGCAAGCCTTGGGCACTCATGACCCGGTTACTGGTTCAGCGGCTATCCTTCTTTGGACCACTTTTGGTAGATACTGACCACTGCATCCCAGGAAGACCTCACAAGACCTGCCGTTCTGGAGATGCTCTGACTCTCCAAACCTTCACTATCGGTCTGTCGGTTACTCAGATCCTTACATTTGCCCATTTATCCTGCTTCAAACACATCAACTTCAAGAACTGACTGTTCACTTGTTGCCTGATATATCCCACTCTATCACAGGTGCCATTATAACAACATAATCCATGTTATTCACTTCTCCTGTCTGTGGTTTTAATGCTGTGACTGACTAGCAAGGGTGAATACAGAAAAAATTAAGTTGGGAAATAAAAATAAATCCTACATTACAAGTAATAATAATAATAATCATCATCATCACAGTTATAAACACAATGTACCTCAGTTATACAGGAATAAGGCATTACAATTTTCACTAGTTACTCTGCCGGAGGACCATCGTCATTTAGACGAGAGACTTAATAAAAACTGAAAGTATAAAGCTTCACTCACTACCTGCCTGACGATATGATCAGCAAACACACATTCATCATACTCCAATGGGGCAGAATACTTCCCTATAGAGTGCCCTTCTTATGTAATAAGTAAATAGTGCACTATGCATATATATTAAAGGGACAGAGCATCACTATGCTGTGCAGAGGTAGACAATCCAAACATGCATACAAACATACAGCCCATGAATCCAGCATTCTGAGGATGAGCTCGGAAAACAGCCCAAAAGATAGAATGTTTGTCCATTAAGTTTGAAGTCCAGAAGTTTTATTGCTAACTGGTGTATTATAATGGTATAAATAAAGAAAAAGAAACAAGAATTAGCAGACACCAACAAAAAGTGCTACAGATTCTCTTTTAGCTCTAGCACTACATTATTTATATTATTTAAAACTTTGTGAGCTTCTGCTGTTTGAGTTAACAGTCACATCTAACAATTCACATTTGACAACTGTATCAGTAAAGTGGTGTTTAACTAAAACTACTGACGGCTTTTATTCTTTTACCATATGTAATAATATTGGCTGATATTACTGGATGGTCAGAGTGTTTTCTCTGTATAATCTACATCAGAATTAGTCACAGTTGGGCCCAAGAGACATCACACTTGGAAAGGAACATTTCTTGAACAGATAGAAGAGGCGAATAGCTCATTCACAGCAAACGGATACTTAATTTTGTTTCTTAAATCACAGCTATATGCTGACATACAGATCAGCACGAGCTTCTCTGGTTGTGTGTTTTTCAGGATGAAGAACGCATACATTACACCATGCAACAGTTAAAGCTGGCGATCTTTTTGCTGGGACTCGCGGAGAGTTTGGCCACTGATGCTGGTTCCTTGTGTTCGGCGGCATGTTTGATCACTTCTCTGTGAAGAAGAGAGAAAAGCTTTATAATGTGGAGCAGCTACTGGCAACATCAAACATGTCAGAATAGTGCTGGCATTCTGGGTCTCTGAAGTACATTCAGATGCAGCTAAAATAATGTGCTATTAAAAACACATGAAAAAACATTCAAAAAAGTCCATCAAAATCTTTAATATGTGCATATTTCATATTGTAATATATGCTTGCATTACGCTCACTTGGACCGCACTATGAGTCACCGTTTACTCCTCATGGGCTCTGCAGTTCGATGCAATTTGAGCAGATCTGCTGCCCCCAAGTGCTAAGTAGGTGGAACACAGTGCTTTGATCTGGTGTGTGGAGTTTGGGCTTTGAAGTTTATTTTTAGTTTGTTTAAATGTGAAATTTTTTGAAGTCATTTGAAGTCAGTGAGTAATTTAACATTTTCAGGAGGTTCTTAAGTCTAGCTCATGGTAGAGCTTTGCTTAATCTGACAAACTGTTTCAGAATCAAAATCAGAAAACTTCATGGATCCCAGAGGAAATTGCTTTTCCATGTGTGTTCCATAGTGTGAATGACTCACCGTGCTAAATGGAGCACAGCCTCCACGATGTTTGAGCCATCCTTTGCACTTGTCTCGCAAAACAGTGAACTGTAGGTCTGTCAAGAACAAAGCACATGGTCTTCATACAGTAACATGCATCAAATTAAGACCAGAAATGCCTGCAATTTGGTTCAGGTGTTTATTTCCAAGATGCAAAATGAGTTCCCCTTAGTTATGTCACAGATGGACACACGATTCAAGACAGCAGCACTCAGAACTCCCTCAAAGTCCCATTACTAAAGTCACAGTTATTATAATGTTATCTTATTTTAATTGTTTCTGCCTGGTTGCTCAGTGAAACGAGGTGTGATTCTGTGGAATGTGTGGATCCTGAACTTTCAACTGAAACCAAATGTGTATTTCATAAGTAGATGAGGGCTGGGCATGTTAACGTGATAGCTTAATGCCGACAATTCTTTTATTGCACGTTAACGGAGGTTTTTTAAAAACATTTTGAAAGTTTGTTGCTTTTTTTGTTCTTGTGGGAGCACGCAGTCTCAGCCCGTTTCGCACGGGTCAGGCATTATGGGACGCCTGACCATTACACCAACAGGGACTTTAATGATACTGCATTCAGATACATAGACTTCATTTGCAGTTGGTCCCTCTGCAGCTGCTATAATGCTCTGGACTCTGAGGGGAACTTGATTTTATAACAAACTAGATAAAATGTGAATGCCCTGCAGTGGCAAATAGCTTTGATTTAATATTAAATTAGATTAGATTAATATTTAAGTTGAGATTTACAGAAATATTTGAACTGCAACTGTGTAACTGTTTTAAAGGGACACTGCTGTTAAAAAGCTCCTTATTTGTTTAAAGTGTTTACAAAACAAATGTTATTGCACTTTTGTTCCTATAAAAGTGTGCTATACACTACTTTCGAATTCATGATTAAATTTTGCGTAGAACAATGTGATTACTCGCATGGTTTTCAGCGATTGGAAAATTTGATCACTGCCCAGCATTACAAATTATATTTTACTGTGATTTGTGATTGTGATGTGGGATCAGTCTGAACTATTAAAATCTGAATGTAAAATAGTGTAAATGTAATTAAATATATAATTGTAGATACTTGTATAATTCGGTAATATCTTCATCATATTATAGCAAAATGGCAAGTTTAGGCTTCACTGTGGTGTGACCATTACCCACAGAGACAGAAGAAAGGAATGTTACAATGTTCAAAGCTCTCACCATGGCTAACTTCTCTCCATAGCTGGTTGGAATGCATGTGATGCCATCCTTAAGAGCCTGGTTTCGCAGATCTGTCTTATTCCCCACCAGCATAATGGGGATGTCATCCTTGGAAACATCCTGGAGGGAAGAAAAGCCAATGTCAACATCTCTTGGAATGTTGTTTAACATGTAGATGAGAAGAAAATGAGAAGTCTGAATGAAATTCAACTTCTAGCACGCTACACCCACGTATCCAGTCCCTAATTACTGACTCATCAGAAGCTGTATTGAACATAAAAAGCAGGAAATACCTCAATAATGTCGACCCATTCGCGCACATTCAGGAAGCTCCTTTCACAGGTAACGTCGTAAAGCAGGAGGACCCCATCCGCTCGTCTGAAGTAGGATTTAGCTATGCTTCTGAACCTGCCAAAGGAGGAACCATTCTAATTCACATTCCTACAACACCCATTAAACCAACACAGAAACCAGAAGACACCCATTTAAAACCCTCTTTACACAAATAACACAGCCTGCCTTTAGTTTACACATAGTTTCTTCAGCAGACATTAAAAGTGATTCAGCACTAAGTTGGGATTTATGTGACATTTAAGACGGGACTTTACAGCTCCCTTTGTATGTACTGACTTCAGGTTTCAGACAGTGGGAAGGTTTAGCACTGGGGTACTGTTTAGGGTACGGAAAGGCTTTAGGATGCTAGCTTTAGAAAAAGTGCTTAATTATTATATACTTAACATGTCTCAGCATTAAAATTATTATTGGTAGTTTAGGTTTTATGGTGTTTATTATGTAGGATGTAGGGAATTTAGAATTTCAGGTCACTCTTGTGGGTCTCACCTCTCCTGGCCGGCTGTATCCCAGAGCTGTAACACTGATGGTACTCCATCCACCACAAGAGTCTTCATTTGGAAATCAACACCTAAATTAACATGCCAAAACAAACATAGCTCACAGATCTTATATTTTTCTGAAGTGTACAACAATACTTGGATCCTGGATTTTAAGTGTAGTTTTGTGTGACGCTTGGTCACTCTTACCCAGAGTGGCGCTGGTGGTGCCTCTGAACTCGTTCTTGCAGAGCCGCAGGAGGAAGCTGGACTTGCCTACAGCAGCATCACCCGCTAACACGATCTTATAGGTCTTATCAGAAGCTTGTGGTTTCTCCACTAACTCATCTTTTTCTCTCTATTAAAACAAAATTGATTTTATGTATGTATATGAAAATAATTATATGTTAATACACACACGCATATACACACACACACACACATATACACACACATACACACACATACACACATACCAGAGATGGGGACTCAAGTCGCATTTAAGTCGCACAAACAAAGACTCGTGACTTGCCCTCAACGACTTGAGACTTGACTCGGACTTGGGTGTTGTGACTCGCGAGTCATAACTCAAACAATGTTCATTTCATGGAATTATTTATTTATATCTCGCACTCTTTCCAACGACCCATCGTTTGCCATAACAACACCCGAAAACTGTTCACCTCACCCTGGTTTCCCATTACTTTTGTCCCATTACTTTTTATTAGCTGAAAAATGTTCAAATCCCACATTTAGAGTCACTGTTTGTTAACATTTCCACTTAAAGACTTGAGACTGGACTTGGACTCGAGCACAAAGATTTAAGACTTGACTTGGACTTGGTAAAAATGACTTGTGAACATCTCTGACACATACACACACACACACACACACACACACACACACACACACTTCACTTTATATATTGTTCCAAATTCTAAGCTTACTGTACACTATATCAACGACACAGAAGAGAGCCCAAAATAAAGCATTTGCAGTTTCTTAGGAAATATGCAAAATACCGGTGTAGAGGGGGTCAGTGAAACATTGAGAACTGGAATTTTTCTTTTATAAAATACAGAAACAAAAACTAATAGGTTTATAATGTTGAGTTCGCAGGCATAGGACAGGCAAGATGAAGCAATACAAATGTGTGTTAAGAGTTAAGTGTAATTTTTGTATCTGTGGTGCCCGTTACCTCAGAGAAGATAGCGGACAGGCATTTCTTCCCTGACACAGTTTTGTCTGGCTTTGCTGGAGTCCAGTCCTGATCTGATTCACTGTCTGATCCACAAGCTGTCTCTTCTTGCACCTCCTGCACCTGTAAACACAGAGCAGGTCAAGCCTGGTAAGCAAAGCTGAGACTGACCTGCAGTCATGCAGTATTCTCACAGGCTTAAAGCCTGTTCATAAGCACCTGAGGGAACAGCAAAAAGAGCTAGAACCTGCCTTATGAAACACACATTTATTGACAGACACGCTGCAAAGCAAAAGTATTATTTACTCAAATTATATTTGTATAATTTTGTTGTCAAGTGATAATTCAATTCAAATCAATTTAACCAAAGTAAACTGAATTAAAATAAACTAAAATAAACAAACGTAGCTTAATTCAAAGGAACTGAACTGGATTGAATTAAAATGAATGGAACTAAACAGGCTTGAACTGAATTAGAACTAAAGGAATTTCTAAAAGTCAGAGTAAACTCTGTTTATAAAGTGCTTTGTGATCCCGGTTCTCTCACCTCTGTGTCTGAAGTGTCTCCGGAGGGGGTGTTGGCTGTATCCACTGGGTCAGTGGGGTTTTTGTACACGCTCTCATGCTCCGACTCGTAGCCATTGTTGGAGCGGAGAGTTGACATGCCGCTGTCCACGCAGCTCTCGGGCAGACTGTCCACCTCAAAACTGTGTCTGCGCATCGGGTCACACAGCGCCAGGGCCAAATAGTCACAGCTCTGTTTGCGCAGACGCTCCATAGTTTGCAACTGATCATAGTCATCTTCCCCACACATGTTACAGCACCTGCAGGAATTACAGCAACAATCAAGGACGAATAGTCACATGCTAACCTACCAAAAACAATAATAATTACTGACATACATTTCTGAATTATACTAAATTTCAGACAAGAGAATAACTGCCACAGAAAACGCATATTAAACAATTAACGACAGTGTAATGGATCACAACAGCTGTTTTGCATAAGGTCAATTTTGTACACATGGATTTATTGTCTTGTGTAACATTTAATAATAAGAAACAATTATTCTTAGTAAAAAACTCAATTCATGAGTAGAGGCCAGAGGCATACTTACCTTTCGAAATACGGTGTACACATACTTTTTCTTCTAGCCATCGTATTTCCAGGAGACAACCGCTGAAAGAAAAAAGAAATCATTTCTCAGCTATGACAAGAGATATACATCCATCTAATTGTTTTTTTTTAGTTATACTTAATATACTGTACTGAGCAAAAGTATTAGGCACCTGTGCAAACGGCTGAAAAGTAAATAACATTCGAATAAATGCAAACACACAAGAAGTAAAAAGTATCAAGATTGTATTTTTAATCAAAAGTATTTTGTGAGCTGGTTAAAACACAGGCATGGTTCCAGATTTCTGCTCAGTCCCTCCAGTCATTGTGTGGATTTAAAAAAGTAACACGCCTAATTTTATAAAAGTAGCACACATAATTTCATCTAATGAAGTAAAAAGAGCCAAACCAGGTTTTTGATGGTAGCTAGTAAAACTAAGCTTTGAGGAAAGAGGTCTTGAAATGGTTTGGTGAACACTTTGTCATACATAAACCCACTATGTACTGTATTAATGTCATTTGTATTTATTGTAATATTAGTGTTTTAACACTAACTTAACACTACTGCACAGTAGTAAACAGGTTTTAACTATTATTCTCTTTTAGGTGCCTAAAACTGTAACTTTGTGGACACAGGAGAGATGGGAACGCAGAGCTCAAATGATCCACTGAAGGTGTTTACCTGCCCCTTATTTTTGGTCTGGCTGTTCTCTAGAGCTGTGCGCAGACCATCATTGCTGTCATGAAGCTTCCTGTTTGCTGACCTAAGAGAAAACAATAGACTGAACAAGTGACCTAACAACAGAATGAAGTCATTTCTATTATTATTTTCATATTCAGTAGCTATGTGTTTGACAGTGTGTTCACAGATTGCTTTTATAGAACCATCAAATACAACTTGACCCAGTTATTCCTCCCCCAAAAAAGAGAAAGAACTCAGATGTATCCTTACTGTAGCATCTCAATCTGTCTCTCCAAGTTGTCTCTTTCCTCTGCAAAGCACCTCATCAGAGCTTCATCTCTGATAAAAATATAAGAAATTAATTTTTTTTATTTAAATGGAATAATAATGTGCCATTTAGAGTTACTGAGTTGTCATTAATAACTTCATCACATTAGTAAGTTCATCACTTCCAACACGTATGGCATGAAACATTTTACACATACAGTTTTTGTTTTGTATTTTACAAATACATTCTTCCACTTGAGCGCAACATACACACATACAGAAAAACCTCAGAGACAGAGACCAACACATGCAAAGGAATTCGTAATTGTGTCTCTTTGGCTCCGTTGCTAGGCAACAAGGTCACAAAATTCCTTAGGCATGTGGTGTCAATCCAGGATATCCTGCTCTCGTGATACCAGCACAGCAAACAGCTGTAGGAGTGGCCAGACAGTGACAGCGAGAGGATAACTGTCTGTGTGTGTGTGTGTGTGTGTGTGTGTGTGTGTGTGTGTGTGACTCACACAGAAACTAGACAGCTGTCACTCAGCCATGACAATTTACCTTTAGACTAAGGCTGTGCTGAACTACTGTCCCAATTACCTTTAGGACAGCCCATTTCAGGCTGGAGGAAATGTTTACTTACTGATGTCAGCACTAAATGCTAAACTGTTTGTGAGAAAAAATGTGCTATCCAGAAACAGAACTTTATTAAGCACTCAAAGACGCACTCACAATCAGAAAGACCTCTCACCTTTCACAGTTGATGCTCTGGTCAGTGAGATCACTCTTAATAGAGTCCAGCTCACTCTGCAGAAATGCTACGTTGGTGTGAGACTCAAGTAGCTCCTGCTTCAGCTTCTGGTTTTGCTGAGACAAGGACAAAACATTGGGCACAGCTTAGATTTATTTTTTTAAGGCAGAACTCATTGCTCCAAACTCTCCATTTCTTATGTAGTGAAATGCCGTCATACCAGTGTGAGCTCATTATTCTTTCGTTTCAGTGCTGCACTCTCCTCTTTGAGGTTGGTCTGCTTGTTCTGGTCTTCAACCTGTGGGAGAAATAAAACGTCAGCTAGATGTCTTCAGTGATCAATAATTAGTGCCGTATGTAACCAGGCAACAGCAATTCAGGGAGGGAGACAGGATGGGACGTTTTATCCTAACTTTTGGTTATTCACTGCTGTGACAGACATAATTAATAAAAAGTTAAAACTGACTTAATTTACCAACTAGAACTATAAGGCTAGTATCCCAGTATTACGTAAAACTGTTCTTACTGTTATTTTGTCAACCCCCATCATCCACTCTAATACATTTAACTGCAACTGTACTATTAAACAGTGGCTTGATGGACATAGATTCATACTTAGACCATTTCAGTGTGCAACTGAGTCATGGGGTGTGTCCGAAATGGTGCACTTGCACACTTTTAGTGCGCGATTTTAGTGCGTAGTGCGTTCACACTGACAACTAAGCTAAAATCCCGTGCACTGAAAGTACCCGGATGGTGTACTGAAAATGGCCAGAAAACGCCATGCGGAACGATGGACCAATGGCTAGGGTTGCTAACTTTCTCAGCCCCTAATGTGGGATACTTTCTCAGGGTTGTCAATTTTTCCAAAAGCCTTCGTGTGCCCAAGCGTTGAGCGGGGCGGTTGGCGGGGGGTGGTGGGGCATGGGAGCGTAGGTTAGCAGGTGGGGTGTGTTGGGGTTAGGGTGCTTCTTCATTTGCCGAGGACTGCTGCATCATTAGGTGCGCCACCTACTGTTGAGGAGTGTGCACAATGGGCA
>JBBPCY010000018.1:2962152-2980264 GCA_037974405.1 Brachyalestes nurse
TTATAGCAAAAAACGTATATTTCTGGGCTGATCTTGCCTCCATCCCAAATATGGGATGGACAGTGAACAGGTTAAAGGCACGTTAAGAAATCAGAAGTAGTTCTTCCATCACTCCAGTGTAGCACAGGTTTTGAGGAGGAGGACCAGTTCATGTAATTCCTGCAGAGATCTTGGAGCAGTGGACTTGGGGAAATTGGGGGCCCAGATGTGGACCAAAGTCGTGTGACCTTCTAAAGGTCTTGCTGACGCTCGCATTTGTCACTATTCTTTGCTCTGCGTTGTCCTGAGATGAAACGAGATCCAGACAGAGGACAGCACACCCGTCCTCTTTGTTCATTTTCCATTGAATGCCGCTTAGGCTCAAAGTAAAGATGTGTTGGTGTGTGCGCAAATACTGACCTACTTTAGAGCATCCTCACCATCACATGTTTTTAAAGTCAGTTTTTGATGGAAAACTCTTTCAGCAGCTGAACTCGCTGAAGAAACGCCCCAGCCAGAAAACTTGACCTTAGCAGAACCCCAAATTTGGACTGAATCCCTCTTGACAGCTATGACAACTGTTGGTCTTGGTCTCATTTTCCTTTTTTGGTGCAATGACTTGCACATGCCACATCTCCTTCAATGAGATGGGCATACTGGCATGCAGCCTAGACATGGAGGCATAAGTGATATTTGATAAATTCAGCCTGCTTTTAGTCTAATTCTGAAATGACCATATTTGTGAAAGGTTTTTTCCCCTTTTGATGGCAGACCTTTTCTACCAGTAATCTTGTAAAGAATAATTGCTTGTTTCCATTCCCAGAGCGTGAGGATGGCTCATTGCTCCAGCGACGGCAGGCTGCTTAAAAACAGAGAAAGGGGCTCTTAACCTTCCAGCTGTTAAGAGCTTTTATCATAGCACAGTACATTTCCCCTAGTGAAAGTATAATAGACCATCATTTAGTCATTACAGCTGTAGTTAGCCACCATGTCAGAAAATTAAGCTCCTCAGCAATCACAAATGAACAGTATCTGATGTAAGTAGAGCTTTTTTTATCCGGGCAAAATCTGTTACAGTCCCGAGGGACCAGAGAACAAGCAAAAATAACGTCATGCCCAGCCAAATGCCAGTCAAGATGAAGAGCCAGATGACAGTCAGGATGAATATTCTCAGCACTCCTCTTTCTGATTCAAGTTAAATTATTTAATTTTACAGTCATTATCCGGAGGAGAGCTAGAGGGGTGCTGATGTGTTTAGCCAATCTGATTTCTGTGCTGGTTTTGCTCCTGTGTGCTGCGTTAACACATCAATTATGCAGCAAACTGTGTGCACACTTAGTTAACAGACTGTTTTCCACTGTGTCTGCTAATTAAATTCAGACTCAGCATTTTGCAAATGTATATTTTTTTAATGAACAAAGATCATTGTGATCAACTAATCCACTCAGTTAATTCTGCAATTAGTGAATCTGATGGGTAGCTCAGTAATCTATTTTTCTACAGTTCTGCTGATGGCAATATTTACATTTTAAATGAGGGCCCAAACACAGATGGCCCAATTGAGCACCACACTGTTGGCAGTATCTGCTTTAGCATCACATTTCGCTGACCTCTTAACTCTTGGCCAGTTTTGGTGGGCATGTTTCTGATTGGTGAGAGGCTTCATTCTCATTTTGCATTTTAGTTGAGCAATATAGCCATTAGGCTGCAGACACAACTTGTCCAGTGCCGTCCACTGTTATCAGTATTAAGACTCTAGTACACGTCTAAGGATGAGTTTTTGTGTTCACAGAATATGATTTATTGTTTTTATATTATTATTATTTGTAATTTTTATGTTATTATAGTGTATATATATATATATATATGTGTGTGTGTGTGTGTGTGTGTGTATATGTCATTTTTTATTCATGAGTATATACAGGGAAGAAGAATAATAAGACAAATATCATTCACCATTTTCTAAGGGCAATTTGACTGGTCGATTTCATACAATCATTAATAAACTGTTTATTACATTAGCCTACTTCTTTAAAAAAAAAAACTTTTCTGTTGACATCCGTGCAGGTCAAATGGCCCTGCCAATATTAGTGGGCGGTGTTGCGTCAATCAGCGCTGGGGCTCATTTTTATGCTAGCCCGAGACTTGTTTATGCTCATCTTGGAACTGGATGCTGATGCCTTTGGCCGGCCTGGCAGGTTATTAATCCTAGAGGCTGTGACTTGAGAAAGTTCCAGGGTCGCCAGCAGTGCTGTCAAACACTGTCAGTCTAGAAAAGAACAATATTTAAAAACAGTAACACTGTAAAATATTCTATTTCTTGAGGTCTGTGTCGCCAGTCAGGGACAACAGGCTGAATGTATGTTTTTAGACTGAGAGACTAAACTAAGCTTCTATCACTACAGCACTATATAAAAAGCAATATATATTATAGGGATCAGAATCTGAGGGCCCTGACTGAGCAGAAGGACATAAACTCAGAGATGAGCATGTGTGAAATGACAGATATTTACTGCTAATTTCCTTGCGGAAGATTATTCTTTGTAACTTCTGGAGTCCATAAACACTACAGAAGGTACATTGGAGTCAAGATTTGGATATTCTGACCAGTTCTGATTTATGATTGGTTCATAATCCGTCCATCATGATGAATAGTTCACACATGAGCTATGATCTTCTGGAAACAAGGAGCCGACCTCGATGTAGGACATATCTCTGCCTTTTTCTCTTTACTGAGTCTGGACCCTCCTTTAATAACACATCTGCCTTCCCTAATCACAAGTCAAAGACATAACAAGTGGTCTTACAATCATGTGGTGGTGAGGAATGTGGCACCACAGGTGTCTCATTTGTCATTTTGGAGCCTTGCATTGATGCATACTGTACCGAGACCTTTTGCCCACAACTCCATTGCAACACAAGCTATTAGTGATGTGTCATTCATGAATGATTCATTCCTTTTGAATCTTTTGTATGATTCAGGAGTAACAAATCATCTCAGTTTTGTTGCTGAATTGTTCACAAATGGATCTTTCTTTCATTCACTTGTTCACGATTCATAATTAGACAAATAGACTGGGTTTTTTTTTATTGAGAGACACAGTAGTAATCAGTCATTTTAATAAAGGCTGCGGTTCAAAAGGTTGCATAAGTGAAATATTATACTTTACCATGTTGCTCTTAGTGTTTTAGAACCATGTTCTTTCTTTCTGTCATCACTAGTCCCAATGAATTAATGATATAATAAAGATTAGTTCATTTTACTGAATGAGATTCCAAAATCCGAATCAACAAAAAAATCCAAACATCACTACGAGATGTGACAAATCTGAAGCCCTATCCTATTTGCTGCATGCCGGCAGACCTCATTTGTGCTCGCTTGCGGGGAAGGAGAGAGCATAGGGTGTCCCATTTCTCATTTCGCAGTTCAAAGGGGCGCTCACAAGTATGCGCACCCTTTGGTGAGGGCCGCTTCAGTGCAGACTCTGCAGAGATATACGCTCGGACCTGCCAGAGGGGAGCGGTTAGTTTACAGTTGTCTGACCAACATGGCAAAAAAGAAGACAACTGAACTTGTCCCTGATGTTCATTATGCTTGTATTCAGTATTGATCCACTAAGCTACTTTAAAAAAAATGCAAGAATGACATCATGTTGCAGTCTGTCACAAATGCATGCTTTCACATCTAGGGACCTTGAGGTCTCTTGCTCTTTATGTCTAAACATTGCTGATGGCTCAAGGTGTAGATATGGAGGGGCTGGGCTTTGAACACATTAAGACTGGCCTGCCTTAGTCTAGGGCAGTTGTCCCCAACCTGGGGGCAGGGGTATTGCAGAGGGGCGCACCAATGGGACAGCCTACGCTCCACTCCAGCACTGCTAGCAAAAACATGGACACGTTTGTTCACCCAGCCAAGCCTCCAGCAGAGGCTGGCTCTTCATCAGCTGCAAGGGTGAGACTTGAGATGATCCTCTTTTAAGTTTTTTCTGACTGCGAACTGGTTAATTTTCCCAGCCATTTTTGCGGAGACAGTTTATTGTTGTTTATAACTTCAGTTTGCTCTTTATTTCTCCCACAGTGGTGAAATTGCACCATTTGTTATTTTTGTTTCACTCAGTTAGAAAAGGGAGCTGTATTTCAAATAACATTTGAATCTGAACCTGTGTAGTTTGAATTGGGGGGGGGGAACCACTGGTCTAGGGTATGGAACCGTCCGTATCCTGGGACTATCGTGACGTCATTTTAGTCTCAAATGCTTTTTCGACCCGCCCCATAGACATGCAGTGTTGACGTCACCAAACCCCTGATTTTGACCGTAGGGCTCAAAGCACCATCCAGCACTAAGCCTTAACTGAACATAGGCTGATGGCAGCTCCACCTCGTCAGGTTTCATATTAGGACACTGGTTCATAGAGGCCCCCAGCCCTGCATAATTTTGTGTTTTTCCCTGCTCTGATAACACTTCAAGTCTAATTAGATGACTCATAGATTTAGGTGTGAGAGAACAGGGCAAGTACCAAAAGATGTAGGACATGAGGACTCCAGGCCCAGCGGTGAGAGACCTACTGTAGAAGGACATCATTTTTACATACAACATTTGATCATATGCAAATATTTGACCACCTCCTGTCAAATCACACATGAATTTTCTAAGTGAAAATAAGTTAGCATATCAGGAGACAGTTTTTTATCTCTGTAGAGGACATGTTCTTATTTTTCACCACGTCATTTCCCCAGCGACACCCGACATTTGCATACGACTGAAAAATACACCCTAGATTGTTGTTGCAGTACTTTAGAAGTGACTTTCAAGTCAAATTACTCAAGTTATTTTGCTTTGAAAGGAGTGTGATTAGTTTTCCTGTCTTGGCCCCAAATGCAAGACGGGAGAGTTTATGAGAGTGGGATTAAGTTTGTTAGTCTGCTTAGAGCTTTAATAGCACTCTCTTTTATTCTTGCACATGCAGAAACTCTTTCCATTATCCCTCGTGTGCGAGGCCAGACAGACAGTGAGTTCTCATGAGAGTCTGTCCTCTTGCACAGCCAAAGCAGTTGCTCTCTTGAGGTCATTTACTGGAGTTAGCGTACGTACACAGCTCTAAGGCTTCCTACAGCCCCCCTATATAACTGTAAACAATCAAACAAATGTGGAATTAATGTCCAAACAGGGCTTTTAAAACCAAAGTGCTCCGCCTTTAATGCTCCATGTTAAGGAAATGAAATTATTGCTGACTGGAATTGTTTTCAAATGAAATCTCCATCTTTAACCATCATCCAAAACTGTCTCTGCCCCAGAGCAATTCTGTGTGCGCAGTCACCCCTCCGCCCGCAGTGCATCTTCTGGCATCGGAAAGAACGATGCAAGTAGATGATAGCGATTTTTTTTTGCCAACTCTCTCTCAAAAATTATTCCGGGCCCTTGTTGGGGGTGGTCATCTGTTACCCCCTCCTCAGCACAGCCAAGACAGATTCTCAGTGTCAGCATTCAGCAGTCCTGCAGGTCTACCCTCAAACAAGTTCAATTTCAAGAGTCCAGAAACACTCCATAATCAGGAGTGCCATGGAAGAACCACTGTTGAATTGCAAAGGAATCTTTTAAGGAATAGTTCTTAAAAAACCTTTCTGAAGTTTGAAGAACCTCCACATAATATAAAGGCTCTTCCTGATAACTCAGTCAAAGGTTTCCCTGAATGACACTTTGGTTCCTGACTCGGAAACAAATGTCCAATTAGGAACCTTTATTGTTGAGAGTGTGTATAACTTATCATAATTAATATTGGCACTGTCAGAACAAGACCTTGTATGTCTTTTTTTCCGTTACATAATTTGACAGCTGCTAAATAAAAATAAATAGGTACAATGTAAATATAGAAATAATTGTTCTATATTTGTTCAGTGTAGTGAGGCTGGCTTGTAAAATGACTGTTTTCTTTTCTTTTACATGTCTTTGAGAAGCTCTGGGACTGCATACATTATTCATGGCCATCACTAGAACAGAGCAAAGCTAAATCTATGGGTGGAGACTGAATGCTTCGATCACAGAGCAGGAAACACAGTGGTCCTGTCCCTGATGGTCACTAATACCATGGTTCTGCCAATAGACATGGTTTGCAACCGCTCGCTTTGTCACAATTCAACACAACTGAACTGATTTCATCTCACTTCATTAACTATCTACTAAATGTCTGCAGCATGTTTTATTATCGAAAATTGTTGTCATTTGTACTCTTTTTTGTTGGTATGACGGTACACTGGTGTGACATAAAAGAACAGGGAACATCAGACATATTCTTCATTACTTCATCTATTCTTTTGCTGTTTTTAAGATGCAGTAGTGAACCAAATATGCAAAAAAATGTTAATAAAGAAGGTATGGGTGGGAGTAATACCCTTACTGTACACTGACAAGTGTGGACCAGATATTCTTGTGATGCAGGAACAGTCTGCTGTGTAAATCTCTCCTGTCTCTGGTTGGACCACAGAAGCATGATGATATAATGTTTTTAAATTAAAGTGTCTGTGGTCTTCACTAAAGCCTGCCCAACCTTATGTCCAGCCTTATTACTGTGATTATACTTGTCTGCTTCTGAACTTTTCAGACTATTCATGACCTCTTCATTGTTAATGATTCCACAAAACAATCAAAAATACCCCCATATGTGACTTGTGGCCACTTTTTCACGTTGTCCTCCCATTCTTCTGGGAGAACGAAGGATGAGGTAGGACAATATCACCTCATTTTAATGTAATTTTAGTGTGCTCCCACATTTTGTCACTGGGGAATGTATTCAGTATGTTTACCCTGTGCTAAGAATGGCACACATGGACAGTGTGCACATATTGTACATAAGGTATCACAGGACTGATAGTATCACTCCAGAGAATCCTATTGGTACCATTAGAACATGAAGTCAGTAAAACAAACTAAGCTTGGGTTAGGACTACATAACCAGAAATATGTGGTCACTCAGACATCCCATTCCCATTACTTAACTGAGGGCACTGATATGCACTTGCCCCTCTCCTTTGCTGCAGTTACAGCCTTCTCTTCTTTGGGAAAGCTTTCTTCAACATTTTGGAACATTGCTGTTGGGATTCACTTTCATTCAATCACAAGAGCATTCGAGAGATTGAGCTCTGGTGTTGGGTCATAAGGCTTAGCATGTAGTCAACATGCTAATTTATTCCTAAAGTGTTTGATGGGATTGAGGTCAGGAATCCAGGGAGTCAAGTTCTTCCATACACCATTTCTACATGGTGCTCACATTGAGCACAAACAGCATGGTCATACTGTCACAACATTTGAAGTCCACAGTCTAGAATACGACCCTATACTGTCACATTAAGATTTGCCAACACTGGAACCCAGCTCAAACAATGTGATACGTCCCCGGACCATTATTCCTCCTCCACCAAATTTTCCAGTTGGCACTATGCATGTATTTTTTTTCCTGGCAAATCAGATCTGTCAGACTGCCAGATGTTAAAGCATGGTTCATCTCTCCAGAGAATGTTCTTCTCAAGAGTCCAATGGTGAACTTTGTACATGGTGATTGAAGGGCTGTCTGCTCAGCTTTGAAAACCTAGTCCAGGAAGCCCATTGACAAACATTTCTTAAATCGATGTTGCTTTGAGAAGCAGTTTGGAACTTGGTATTGAGAGCAGCATCTGAGGACAGATGGTCTTTACAAACCATTTGTTTCAGCACTTTGGGGACCTGTTATGAGTGTGTGGTCAGCAGCTTTATGGATGAGCTGTTCTTGATTGTTCTTGATCTAGATTGTTCCACTTATGACCACAATAGCAGCACTTACAGTTGATTGGGGCAGCTGCCAGTGTTTGCCTAAGGAAACTGAATGGCTATATGCTTGATTTTATGCACCAGTTAACTCCTCAGACACGTTAGGGTTATTGGTATGAGTGTCAGACACAATTGGTACTGGCTGTCGTTGTTGCCTCTGCAATTTGCCTTGATTTGAGGAATCACTATGGAGGGCTTCTTTTGTTTGTTTTGTAGTGGTCACTCACTGTGGCCTTATGGCCATCAGGCAAGAATGTGTTAAATCTACTTCCAGAATACTATGATATTTCATCAGTACATGCAGAAAGCAGCCTGACTGATCAAATTCTGTCTGGCATGAATCAAGTATTTCATTGTGTTAATTGTGGTACAGACCCGATAGAGGTAGACCTTCAAGTTACTGTTTACTCTTTTTAATGTGTCTTAAGGGGTTTTTGGAGGGGGGATTTTTACACAACTTTTTCCTTTGTCTCGCTAGCTAGGACTCCCTCACAATGTCAAAGTTGGGAGAGTGGAAGGATGTGCCTCATCTGAGACCCGTGAGGCGCCCATTTGATGAGCCAAATAGGAACTGCACTACACTCCATAAGCCTGGAATTTATGTCAGCTGTTTTCATGAACTAACTTTTGCATTGAAGAATGAAGGCTATCCTGCCTGCCCAAAGACACCAAGGCCAAATGTGCTCTCTTGTAGTCCTGGCTTAGGATGGTCTTTTAAACTTCTGATGAACGGGCCAGTGATTGTGCAACTCAAGAGCCTCAGGCAGATAAAGATTTTGTATGATAATAAGCTAGTGTTCACCAGATATGTTGGGTGAAGTCTCCATTTTGTCGTTCATGTCTTAAACTACATATAGTTAATACCCCCAGAATTTCTTAACTAATATTCCATTAACTCTACAACCCCCCTTAGAAGACTTAGAAGATCAGAAAATTATACCACAAATCAGAGTGTAAAACAGTCACCTTAACATTCTAAATGGGATTTATGAGCATATTAAATTAAATATTTTTAAACTGAGATGGAATCTAAAATGACTCAACTCTCGTCTCTGCTTTCCAAACGCTCTCATGTTCCTGCTTTGTCACATTATCTTGCATTCTCAACTGGAGGATCTTGGATTTGAGGGGAGCTCTGGTGAATTAGTATGCGGACTCATTGTTTATTATTGCGCCACTCACTATGCTCCCACACAGCTAATGTGGAAATAGTGAAGAGATTAAAGTAAGATTAACTAAGATACAAAGGATTAAAAAGATAGGAGGCCAGGAAATTATTGGTCTATCCAATTCAGGATAGGAACCGCGTGTCTATTTGTGAGAAGGCCTTAATTCAGTACAAATGACCTTAAAACTCAGACAATGATGACCTTTAAGGGGATTATAATGAAAGACAGATGGCCAATGACAAGAAATCAAGTATAATAAAAACAGATTGAGAAATGCAGGGAGAGGGATAGAGGAGGAGTCAGACATAGACGGGATGGAGAGAGAAAACAGAGAGACAAATGAAGCGAGACAAGGACATGACCAGAAAGCCAGTGTTTGTTTTCTTTATGTAGATTTTGTTGCTCAGGCCTTCCTGATCTCGGGCGATTAAGTAAAAGTGAATAACTTGGATTGTGAGTGTGTTTTTCTACAGACTCGAGTGTGACGGGGTGAATATAAATATGACTTGACTGGTAACTCTGAACACACCCACCTTTTTCTCAAACACAGACAACAAAACATCAGGGAACACATGAAAAATCTGTAAATTCTCACTGAACTGTGTTTTTTGAGATCTCACTTTGATCTCCTAAGTGTTCACCTTCTAGCCAAAAGACAGGATGTAATAGATGAAATAGTTTTCTGTTGCTTTCAGTATCGAATATGGAATATGTGACTTTTTTAAGGGGCTAAGTGCTAAGTTGATGTATCTATACTAGATGTTTAAAAAGTGAAACAGGACGCCAGGTGAGATATATTCTGTCAAAAAAACACAGTGGAAGTCTTGGGAGATATCCATCCCTCGCTCTCAAATTTGCTGTGCTTTTTCAGTACAATGTTAGTTAAATGATGGAAAAATGCCAAGTTAAATATTCCAACTTGCAACAGATATAGCAAAAAAGCCCCAAACACTGCATCAGATGTGCTTTAAAGTTGGCAGCACCTTCCACAAAAAAGTGTTGTTGTGTTGATGACGAGTCATGAAATGGTTAAGGTTTTTCAGAATTGGTCAAATTAACCTGACTGTGGTTTTGTTCCAGGCAGGCTGGGAGGCATTTCCAACCCTATCTTGTTTGCTGAATTGTATTCTGTTCATTTCCAGCCGCCAGTTGAGAAGCACATTCAGGGCACTGTTAGGTTTGGAATTCGATTTAGACCTGCAGTCAAACTCTTCTGCAGAATCTGACCAAACATAATGCAAGTCCAATATTATCTTACACATACAGTCTAAAGTGCCCATGTTGTATGAGCTAAAGTAGAAAATTAGGAACGATAATGTAAAACAGGTGGCGCTCAGCGGAGTAGCTATAGTTATTGTGAAACAATCTCAAAGCACTCAGACTGTGCTGTCAGAAATAACTGCTGTACAAATATCTGATAGATCTTGTTCAGATCAAAGCTGATTTTTAGGCATATCTGATTTAACTTTTCCCTCCTTCTCCCCTGATCGTGAACAGCTGAAAGCTGATCAGTGCTAATGAGCTTTGTAGTGAAAGTTTGTGCTGCTTGCTTGTTCATTTGCTGCTGTCATTCGAGGCATGTGAGGATTGTTCTTTTGACGTGGCGGATCAGGATGTCAGGGCACAGGTTTGTTCACACTACGACAGAGATTAGGCACTCGTGTGAGCCATCCGGCTTCCAGCCACAAAAAAGGCTGTTTCTCAAAACTATTGCCTGATATCTTTAACATAATACCCTTATTTCAAAGCTCCAAGCTAATTTGAGCTAGGGCAAGGAGGAAAATCTGATATTTTGAAGGACAGTTGTGAAGATGGTAGTAATAGTTTCAGCTCTGGGAGGGTATGAATCAGTGCCGGGCCTCAGGGAGCTGGAAAGAGGCGCTGTTAGTAATATGCTTCATGCTAATGCCAATTAGTCTCACCAGAAAGATAGGCTAATAGTAGGTTATGCCCTCCTGTGCCAGGATTTGCTAGTCTCAATAGTCTACAGGGTAGCTCCTAGCCAGTCCTGTCCCAGTGCGAAACAACTAGGAGGCAGGATTCTGCTACCTATCAGCACACACATCCATCCCACATTACAGTCATTTGACTTGAGTTTTACTGGGAATGATTTGCAGCGTTAAATGACTGCAGTATTTCTTCTTTTCAAGTGTGAAAATGCTTCAGCAACATTACCACCTCTGGCTCACCTGAGACAGGGTGTTACTGGTTTTATTCAACAGCAGGCCAGCAGACAATCCAACACATGCCATGTGTTTCCCCAAGGCCTCACCAATTTCATGCCTAAATTACAAAGGGAATGTCCACTTGCTCCTACATATGGCAAAATTTCCAAGTCAAATTTCCATGCGTTTTTCAGGAATGTGGTAACTTGATTATACACGGACAAACCCGGTGGCCTTCGAAGCTGTCGTTACTTTTTCTACACTCTACAACCTTTAAACTAGACAGTCAGCTAAATCTGCCAAAATCCGCAGTACCTGTAGGTATTTTCCCAGCAGGGTTTTGTTCCACCCATGTGCCGCAACAGCTCGTTCACTAATAAGGCTTCTCTGTTTGAGAAGGGCTCATTAGGGAACTCTGGTGGTGCTGTGTGGAGTTGCAAAGAATACCCTGCTGTAGATGCTGCAGTCCTCGCAGGTACACAAACAAACAAAGGGTTCCCTCGTTCATTTAACGAGTTTCCTAACAATTTGTTAAATGTTCACATACATTTTAGCAGCCAGAAAACCCATTTCGTACTCAACATATTTGTGTGAATGTTCTCACTGTGGTAGAAAATGAAGAGCTTCATTCCAGAATGCCACATATTCAGTTGTTGTTGGAAAAGAATAACAAGCGGCGTATAAATGAAGGTGTTATTAATCCTAATACAGTATCTTCTTGGATGTGTAAAGCCCACTCCCCAAAGTGTAGATCATGAAAAAAATGATGTCTTAATAAGTGTGTATAATATGTTTTGGAATTAAATATAAAAAAAAAAAATTCTACTTGCTGGTGATGCTCAAATTATTCAAGCTAACGCTTTTTTCTTAAACCAACAACTGACTTTCTTCAGAAAAACATCCTGAAATGTTAAATAAATGTAAATAAATAAATACGTTTTAACGAACTGAGCACTGAAAGCCATATGCTTATGGATAAATGTTCTTAAGCATCTTTGATTTGGTTGATACCCAAAAAATCTGGCTGAAGGTGGTACAGAATAACTCTGTAGATGTTTTAATATGAAAATAATTGACTGGACTTGGTAATAAACTTTGCCGTTTTGGCAGCAAAACTTATATTTCAATCTGCACCCAATTCAACCCGTGGCAAGCCTTTTAGTCCTTAAGTATACAGCTCTGAAAAAAAAACAGAGACCACTACGACTCTCCTCTCGCAATGAGACCAGTTGAACGGCAAAACACCACTAGAAGTTTGTCAAAGGTAATAATGGCCATTTTTGTTGAAGAGATTTGTTTTCTTGCATCATTTCTCTTATTTTGATGTCATTTCCTTTCAAATTATGCTTGAAAGAACAATATTTTTATTTGGAAATTAGGAGCAATAGCAGTTCTTAAAAACTAAGGCAACGATGTTCAGTTCAATACCTATTAAAGATTTTTGCACTTCAATACCTATAAAAGATTTTTGTCTTTTTTCCAGAGCTGTATTTATAGAAATGAGTTATACTGAAATTTAGGAGTGTTTTTATGTAAGTAAGTAACGTTTTTGTGAACGCAAGATCTTGGTCTGACAGCGATGATATTCTGGTGTCTTTATAACATGTACATCAGTGCTGTGTTAATGTTTTGTATATAAAATAACAAAAATTAATGTGCTGTCCATGTTTTGAATGGTAATGTGTGCTTCAGCGCCTCCTGCCCGTTGTGTTCAAGCAACTAATCCATCTGAGGCTGAAAATACAGATGGAACAGTGAAGGAAGTCTTACTGGGATTTGTATGAGCTGGTGTGGTCTTTTGTGGAGAGGTGTGGAGGTGACAGTGATCAGTGTGGTTGGAAAAATTCATGGCAGGCGGAGATTTTATCACAGTAACGAGCTGCAGGGCACGGATGAGAGCGATCTGAAAGGAGGCTTGTGAAAGTGTCTGAG
Organism: Brachyalestes nurse; assembly: GCA_037974405.1. Classification (NCBI taxonomy): domain Eukaryota; kingdom Metazoa; phylum Chordata; class Actinopteri; order Characiformes; family Alestidae; genus Brachyalestes; species Brachyalestes nurse. The sequence continues at coordinate 2,975,199 of JBBPCY010000018.1, forward strand.
AGAAGTGTCGGCTTTGATAACTGAAACATGATGTGTTTCTCGCTCGGGGAGAGAAACAGAATGGAGAGGAGAACGAGGAGAAAAGAAATGTATGGAATGGTTTGTATGGATGGTAAAGGAGGCTGATGTTTGGGAGTCATGTAAGCCAGTATAACTTCATGTGTTACAGTAGCTCAGTTTTACATCTAATAAACACGTTCAGAACAAACTCTTTAAAATACAGAAGGTCAATTAAAACTGTCATTAAAACTGTCAGAAGTGATAACATAAGAGCAGTGCTGGTGTTGATGAATGAGAATGTAGAGGAATCATCCACCCACCCATTATCTGTTCCAATTATACTAACCAAGGTCACAGGGGTGGGGGGGGGGGGTTGGAGCCTGTCCCAGTTCTCATAGGGTGAAAGGTGCAGAAGCACCTTGGACAGGTCAACAGTCCATTACAGGCCAGACACACAGAAAACACACTCACACACTCTCTCATCTGGGGGCAATTCAGCCTCTCCAGTTCACAGCTACGAAAATATATATGGGCTTGTATTCTTTTATATGTGAGATATACCAAATACATAAAATTATTGTAAAATATATTCCAAACACTATGTGGCATTGCACAAAATACTGTTTTTGCCATTTTTGAAGCATAATGAACCCACTTTGCATATATTTCTTTTCCATGTAAGCCATGGGCGCCGGAACCATTATGTTAGGGTGGATGTGTATTGCTCTCTTTTAAAAATCATTTGTCCCCTCCCCCACTTATTCACCCAGCAATTTGTATGATGGAAACACGTGAGATGGAAATGCACAAATGGATATTATTCCAACATCATTGTGCATCTCTAAAATAAGGGATTCCTCTACATTCTCTATCATAATTTGCTGGTAAAGAGCCTTGGCACTATGCAGAGATTCTTTACAGGTACTTCACACTCACATTTCCTTTACAAAACAAGGACGGTTGGACCAGTGAAGTGGACCACTGGAGGGTTCTTTCAGGAACCAAAAATGGTTCTACTTTGCTCCAAAAAAACAATTGTAGTGCTGCTACGTATTTCACTGTTATGAGTATTTTTCATTTTTGTCCCACTTTCTTCCCATTAAGGCATGTTCAGTGCCATTATGTCATGTCCACACAATGCTCCCAGAGCTGGGAGTGTGAGGGTTAGACACATGAAGCCACTTCATTTTCAAACCTGTAATGGGACAGCTAAACATGCTAGGAGGAGAACACTAACCAGCTAAAAGATGCCCACTTTGGCTGGCGAGGCCATCTTTCCCACCCACAAAGCAAACCCGCTTAAGCTCGTTCGGACTCCCAGCCCATTGCCGGCGGTTAATTTTGCGAAACTGAGAATGCTTAGGTGGTTATGAAAGAATCTGGAGTGTTTTTGGGAGCAGTGTTATGAGTTTGATACAACAAGGTCAACAGAAGAGACACACACACCTCAAACATGTCTTAGAATGGAGGAAACAGAAAGAAATATCAAAAAAATCGATAGCTTCACTTCTTTATTGCTTTATTGCTGCCAAAACACAGGCTAGTGAAATGAATTGACCAAACCTAACTCATACGGTCCACGACTCAAACTGCAAGCTGTGAAAAGGACTGATTTTTGATATCAGTTTTATGAGCTGTGATTTATACCAGGAAGTATGTCTGCAAAAACCAATGCGCTTTGAAACAACTGACAACAGTTGGCTTGGTTGTTTCAAATGTCATTGCTTGTAGAGCAAAGAACAATTGGATTGCACTGGACTGTGTTGAGCAGAGCAGCACAGATGTTCATTCATGCTTACAAAGAGGAATCTATTATGTGAATGACATGTGTGGAAATTTGTACAATACAAACCTGTAGCTCATGAAATTGGCTTAAAAAGCCACGACTTATACAAAACACATATATCTGCATTTGAGCAGATAACACATCTTGTGATGTAGTACTTCTTCTGGTTCCCATATGTGAAAAATACTGGACAACACACACACACACACACACACACACACGCATTTGCACACACAAAATGGGTTTCAAATGATAAGTGTGTGCACACAGTAAGCAGAGTACACTACCAGTACTGAGTATTCAGAGTGCCTTAGTCACTCTTAATTAGAGCTGGCCTGCTGCCAGCTGCACAGCCCACCCACATGCAGCTGTGCATCTTTCTGCATCAAGTACCATCCCACCAAACACTAGAATCATCCCATTCATGCTCCAGCCCCTCAAAGTCAGTGCTGCCAATCTGAGGTTTATTTAATGTTCCTGCTATTTTACTACAGAATTACAAAGAATGTAGTGTTGTGTTGTAACTGCAATAATAGTTCACCCTCTAAAAATGGAAAGGGGGGTCTTCACAGGTTCTGTAGTAAAGATGCTTAAATGTTATTTTGCCTGTTTAATTGGTTTCCTATGTTTCTTTTAAGGGCCCCAAGAGTGTAAATCCAAATGTTCCACACTCTTTTGAAACTGAATGGTATGCAGTGTGTGACCCTTTTTAAAATGTCCAAAAAGTAACATTTGCATAACATTCAGTCAAGACTGTTCATATATATATAGATAGATCAATAGATAGATCGATAGATAGATAGAATCTTTATATATTTATTTTTATATGGAAAGTAAGCTGCAAAATCAGCCTGTTTTTGTGATGTCATAAAGACCAGTGTATTTACATATATCTGCCTGTTCAGCTTACAACAGTTTCACCGCTCCTCTTTATGCTGATGTTATAAAGGGCATTCCATTCTGCACTGCCTTTTGAATGAGGAACAGTTTAGGTCATCCAATCAGAACAGAGGGCACTGATATATAGCTGCGGAAAAAAAAGGGAGCACTGCAATTTATTTATAAATCAACTATTCCATGCCAGTGTCTGTTAAATTCCTACACAAGCACCTCATTCTGCTTTATAAGGGACTAATTAGTGATCACCTGAATCACATCTTATTTAATGAGGAAAAGTATAAAAACACTGCTGTAATCAACACTCTCCTCTCACAATGAGACCAGCTGGACCTCAAAGGTCATTATGCCATTTTGTTTCAGAGAGAACCAGAGATTTGTTTTCTTTGAATTATTCAAGTTCTGTAAACGCTGCACCATTTCTCTTATTTTGATGTTTTGTCATTTCCTTTAAAAGTATTAATTAAAGAACAATATGTTTATTTGGAAACTAGGAGAAATATTGTCAGCAGTTCAGTTCAATACTTGCTCCTATAAAAGATAAGAAACTGAACATTCTCGCAGTGGTCTCTTATTTTTTTCAGTAACAACAATAGCCTTTATACTAAGGGGTAAAGAGAGGTTGAAAAATAATAATGTGAAAATTAATATGGATAATCTTTATTTCTGTTCACGCTGAAATCTCTTTTTTATTTATTCATTCATTATTCATCAAAGTTTGACATGGCAGGATGTGATGTTATAAAATAGGTCTAGACAGTCCAGAGGTGGAAATTAGGTGGCAAAAACAGTCCACTTTGAAATTTTTGGTTTTGCGATGTCACAAAAACCACCACATTTACATTAACACTTGCATTACAACAAACTTTTCGCCCGTGAAACAATAACAAGTAAGTTCTATTTCCTGTTCGTGGTCAGTGAGTAGACGCGTGTGGTGTCATTCATCATCTCCCTCTCGCTGGTGGAACTTTGTATTTTGTAATGCAGCATGATTTCAGCCTATGAGCTTGAGGTCCGGGGCTATAAGCCCCACCCAGTTTGCTTTAAGCTCTAGCGCGCACTGGCCAGTGGATATTGCCAGATAATCCCTTTACCTCTACCATACTTTTAACAGACTCATTTGTGTGATTCTGGCTGTCATCCTTTCTTGCATTGTCTTAAGCCTTCACTTTGCCAATTATAAACTAAATTGTTAGTACCCTGGATAGGCCACAGTCATTATGCTACATTATATCGCCCTCTATTGCATGTAAAATCCTCTGCAGAACAATTGTCATTTTAGAAAGTTATACTTCTGTAGTTATGTTGGTGAAAGTAACTCAAAAGTTCCAGTTCATCCAGTTCATCCCTTTAAACAAAAAGGTGTTGGATGGGGTTGAGGTCAGGGTTCTGTATGGGCCAGTCAAACTCATCCAGAAATGTCTTTATGGAGCTTGCTTTGTGCACTGGGGCAGAGTCATGCTGGAATAGAAAAGGGTCCTTCCCAAACTGGGTCCACAAAGTTGGAAGCATGTCCAGACTGTCTTGGTATGCTGAAGCATTAAGATTATCCTTCACTGGAAGTAAGAGGTCTAGCCCAAACCCTGGAAAACAGGTATGTCCCAATACTTTTGTCCATATAGTGTATCTCCAAGCTTAAAATAAGAAATAGTGTTTTGAAAACATACAAGATTGTCCTACATAACCAACAGATAGCATGATAACACAGTTTAACTTCTGGGATTTCCTCTACATCCTATTTTTAAATGTTTTTTAAGCTGTCCAGCTCCTGGGAGATTGGAGAAACCTGCAGAATCTCGGCCCCGTGGCAACAGTGAGATGGATTTTCTGATTGGCTGAAAACACAGGCGGGTGGAGTAAAGAGCACATTATTTTTACTTTCAATTTCAAAAGACGGAGACGTTTGACGAGGCAGATCTCAAATTTCGAAACGCAGTTTCTTTGCATTTTTTCTTACAACATGAAGATAATTTTGGCTGTGGTCGTTTTGGCTGTTTTGGGCTCAGTCTGTCTGGCAGGACGTTGTGAGTAACTTATCTTCTCTGTTCTGTAGCCTGTCAGACTCTTCTGATTGAGTAAGCCGTCAGTTTTTAACGAGTATTTAATGCTTTTTTAACTGTATGTTTTACAAACTGATTTTTTAAGATTACAACAAATACCTTTAAGACTATTTTATGGTTCTAATAGGTGGAACCGCTTCTGTAGTTTAACACTGAAACCTTACAAAGTCTTGAGACACAGAGACTTTTCTTCTAACAGGCATCTAACTGACTATGGGGGGCACTATCGATCGTGAATTATATTCATACGGTGTCAGGAGCGGTGAGTGTGTGTGTGTATGTGTGTGTGTGTGTAGGGGGGGGGTGTATGGGTGCGACGTACC
>JBBPCY010000018.1:2980364-3004333 GCA_037974405.1 Brachyalestes nurse
GAGGCAAAGATTTTGCCTCGATCATTTTTTGTACTCGAATTATTCGAATTACTCGAATAATCGTTTCAGCCCTAGTTTAAAGTTTGCTTGCAATGAGATCTGTCAAGTGACAGTGTAATGTGTTGATTAGGATAGATGCTTGTTCTCATTGCTGCTTCTTTTAACCTCATTGATTTGCTGTTCAGTTTGATTTGTCCTGCTTCTTTGTGTGATTAGTTATGCAGAATTATAAGCCTGAACCCATCCTGACAATGTCCAAATATTGTTTTCTGTGTTTCAAAGAATGTCTGATACAGGAAATCACCCTTAAGTATTATAGGAAAGGACAACAATACTCATCTGTATAATAAAAACAAGTATAACAATAACAATAAATTAGTTCATTTGTGTAAGAGTAAATGAAACATGAAAGTACATTCAGGTAGAAAATGGGGTGAAAAAACTATATATGATCTTTACAGTATAGTCATGTTTGCTCTGTCATAACAGGACAGACGGATCTGCCTGAGGAAGGTATGGAGGCCCTGTTCAAGGCCATTACACTGCCAGAGGAATTCATTGACTTTGATTCACAGCTACCTGACCTCAAGTATGTCCCGACATGTACTCAAAATATCAGAGATCCGTCTAAAATGTGTTTTCTCATTTATACTCTGTTATGTAAAATACATGAGTAGAGTGACTTTGAATTGCGTCTCCCCTCCAGCACCATTGATGTAGTAGACCACTTCTCAATGAATCAGTGTCGCACAGAGGAAATCACTCTGAAAGAAAACTTTGGAAACAGTTTTCTCAGCATGGATAGCATAGGTAAGAACATCAGCAGAACTAGCTTTATTTGTGAAGATAAAAAATAACTGCAAGGGTAAATCGTTATTTTCTTTCTTATTTTTAAAGGAGATGCCACCCAGTCTCATCAGGGTCTGTTTGACATGAGCTTCCACATTGGTGATGGGTTTGGTGATGAGGGGATGGCTTTTGACATTATTGGTAATTATGCCAGTTGGCATTTCTCTTATAATCAAATAAAATTAGGAAGTGTAAATACTGATATTAGTATTAAAACACATTTTATTGAAAGGGACAGAGCTGTTGCAGCATCTTAGTCAGTCAGTCTGAAATACCTGTCACAATTCTAAAGTAAAGAGTAAAGAGGCCTCATATAGGCATGCATGAACACACCACAACAGAGCGTGAACAATGTGAAATTCTTTATTTGCATGTAACCCATTTACCAAGTGAAGCAGGGGGCTGCCACCAATGAGGGGCATCCGGGGAGCAGTGTTTGGGGATGGTACCTTGCCCAAGGGTTCCTCTGTGGTGCCACTAGCAGTCCAGGGATTCGAACCCATGACCTTCTGGTTGCGGGGGCAACTACCTAAACATTAAGCCACGAGCTATGATGGTTTTGTAACTTATTAGTGAAATAATGTAACTAGATTTGGATTAAATGCCTGACTTTTGGGGATATTTACATTGTCATTCCTCAATTGCCATAGAAGCAGTTCCTTAACTTATTCTCTACTTTTCTTTATGTAAATTAATAGCAGACTAAAATTGAATGTGGTGAAAACATAAGGCATAAATGTCCTTTTCACAGATTTCATATCAAACACTAGTGAGAATGCTGTTCTGACTGATTCAAATGCAAATTCATCGTGTGAGCTTCCTGCAACACCCCCACCAACCGCTGTCAGTGAGACAGGTAATTATGACCATTTGGGCTGTTTTTCTTTTCTACTGGACTGTTGTTTGTTCCATTAATATCTACTGTTCAGTTCTATTTCTTAAGCCATGAATTGTGTGTGTGTGTGTGTGTGTGTGTTTTTTGTGAACTACCGATGTTAAGCTGCCCCTCTTTGGTAAACAAATGTATTACACTGCTAAGATAAGATGCAATGAGATGAAATAGGATAAGTTACAGAAACTTTAGTCCTCTCAGGTGGGAAATTTGGGTGCTAGAATAACCTTGTTAGTAGCACCACATCTGGCAGTCGACATCTGAACTGACACAAAAAATAATGGATCACAAAGAATGCAAAGTCACTTTATAATTGGCCTGTGCCTCCCAGAGTTTGGAACCCTGAAAATGCCATTGCAAGTAATAATAAAAATGCATAAATAGTCCAAAAATATTTCTCCAAAAATTCTTATGTTGCTTTTGTTCATTTCTTTTTTCTACTGATCCAGCTCCAGTATCTGCTACACCAATTCCCTATGCTTCAGATGCCTTGGCAGAGATTTCTACCATGAATGAGACCACTCTTCTGAACAACACAGAGGAAGGCTTTGCACTTGAACCTGTGGCCGTTACACGCAAGTGTCTACTCCAAGGATACAATCATTAGAAATAGTTATAGAAAGAGATTTTGATTTATGGAAAGAGGTTGGTTCTCTTTGAAGTTGTTGTGCTCGTTAATGATCAGACCCCTCAGCACTGCGTCAAATTTCAGCCTTTCCTGGTACTTAGGGGGACTATGTACTGCATATGAGAAGGTCAGGTTTGTCATAAGCTACAAATGTATTTTCTGACAATGAGTGAAAGTTAGGAATGGTAAGTAAATTAGTGTAAAAGTGAAGACCAATACGGCACTCCATTATATGGATTTTATTGTACCACTGATACTGTGATGAGATAAACATTGTGAACCCCAAAGATCTTCACTCCCAAAAGAAATGACATATACATTTGAATGCTTAAAATAATTCTTAAAAGCTCAACAAAAACTATAACTCGTTTTAAACATTTATTGACTTGAAGAGGCTTGTAAATTTTTAAATGATAACAAATGTTTGTTATATTGTATTACTCTTTTTGTCCAGGGAGTGGCAATGTGATATTGTAAATCAGAAATATATTCTAATTTAATATTTAATTTGTTATGGAAGCATGAAGTGTGCAGAGTGAACTTTATTCTTTGGGGCACACTGAACTCTCTTATTCTTATTTCTAGCCTCTTCAGAAAGGAAGAGAGGGTGTAGGAAGAGGAAGCTGATGGTAGACCAGTCTAAAGAGCTTTCTAATGAGGCCATCAGAGCCCAGCTAGCTGACTACTCTGATCTTTTGACTCCGCTGGACATAGCTCCACCCACACAGCAGCTCATGGACTGGAAAGAGAATGGAGGAGTGGATTATCTGTTCTCACACTTCAGTGTTCCAGTTATACACATTTCCTTGCAAAAGGTAATACACACAGATACATACATATTCTAGGTATGATTACAAACGTTTGCTTTGGTAGTTATTTTTGAGCAATCTTAAAAATCATTTTTATTGTATAATTTGAAAATACAATATATACAATATTGAAAACATGTTTATTGTATAATGTTAAAATTACAGGTTAAGTGATTAAAAGCAAGACAACACTGAATGTACTCTTTTGATGTATGGTTTAAGTGCTTGTTGAATTTCTGTTTATCTAATTACTTAATGTAAACGGAAGTGCACTAAACCTGCAGATACTTGAACACACCCATGAATTTGCTGTTGCATTACAGTGGCAGCCAGGGAACATAATGCAGTCAAAGTACTAATCAGAAACCACCCACACATTCAAAGGCAGTGCTTTGCAATAGCTGAGATATTTCCATTAATGAAGCGAACATGGAGGACAGTCATGTTTTAGCTCAGGGTGATGACCTGCACAGTTATAAACACAGTGGTAAAAGCATTTTAATGTGAGCCAATGTTGCTGTACAATGTATTTGTTATTAAATGGATCACTGGGTACTAACATGCAGAAACAAAATTTATTATGGGTTTGAAAGATCGATGGGCTTCTCACAAGGGTGCTAGGACACAGCTGTGTGCAAAAGTTCTCCTGGTGAAATTGTAATGCGCAATGTTTTATTTAGTTAGTTTATTTAGTGCACAATGTTTTATTTAGTGGTTTATTTAGAGTTTGTGATACTGGAAAACAAAATATAATATAAACAAAATCAGCCATAAACATTTGCATATTTTGTTTTTTTATCTAAAAAATGCAAATGAATACTAATTGTGCATTAAATGTGTAGAAGTGAATTATCTGTAAAAGATACTTATTTTCAAGGTTGACAAAACCAAACACGAAGATGCATGTTTCTATGTTTTTGGAAAAGATGATCTTATGGAAAATCTACAAATTTGAGCAAATGTGAAGAAATAATAATTGTGCAAAGTGGGTATCCTTGAGCTTAGTTTTATAGGTCCTTGTGGCAAAAAATTGAATGTAGAACATATTGCATTTATGTTATTTTAGCTCAGTTTTAATATCACCTAATGTGTAAAGCTGTCAGTATTTTATCCATTTTTTTATGAAAACTATAGTGAGATTTCAGTGCCCATGGACTTAAAGTTTTATCAGTATTTTCATATTATGGATATCATTCTCAGTACTAAAAGGACTATGACCAGCTGTATGTTTTGTTACAAAAAATAGCATAATAGTATTAGTTTTTAATTGGATTTATTGCACAACAGTGTGTGAACCATTGAATTAATATTTGTATTTAAATTTTGAAATTTGTAAAAGTGTGTTAAAAATGTATTCATTCATTTAAATCTGATGGCAGAAGGTAATATTGTAATATACCACGTTCTGTGAAAAAGTATTTAGCCCTATGTCTCAGTGCAAGCATAAGTGCAGCCATTCACAGCTATACATTATTGACCTGCTTCATGTGTCCACAGCCTCCCAGTGAAACCACAAGTTATCATTAATCTGTCAAAGTAATGCATGCTGGGTAATTACTCTCAATCTGGCACTAATGCGGTGCACTCTGGGTACTTTCCTCTTTCCGCAAGCTTTTCCTTAGAGACGTGTTACCTGGGAGACGGGGGTCGACTGGAAAAGCAGAAGAGGACAGAGACCCAGAGGAGATGAGGGAGCAGGGGAGAGAGGGTAATACACATAGCACCACAATCACTAACCACCAAAGTGAGTAATAAAGTTCTGATAAAAGTGAATTTTTTTGTGTTTTTATGGTGCATATGTGTGCTTACATGCTCGTGTAGCGGATGAGGTGAACAGTGCTGTGCCTATGGGGGAGGAGCTGAGCTTGTTGCAAGAGACCATAGTTCCAGAACCAGAGGCAGACAGCACCACAGACCTCGGCATCACCCACACAGAGCCTCCTCAGCTCTGGGACCCTGCCAATGTAAGAACTGTGCACACTCACGAACTAGCAGAGACCGTTTTCTACAACTGTATATGTATTGCTATATAAATTAGTATAAGATATATTGTATAAGATTAGAATGTTATTGAAATCTCACACACACACATGTCCATGTTTTTATATATTTGTAGTGATACTTCTTTGTGCATTTTTAGTCTGTTCATTTTCTAACAAAAATGGGGCAATCTGTCCTCTCTGCTCAGTCTGCATTAAATTCATGTGCAATTCAATCTTTACTTGGAAACATATAATCATTCACTGTTGGTCTACTGCTCACCTATGCTCTCTACTCCCCTGTTATTTTATGCCTTTTACTGCTTTTCTTTCCTCCTCTTTTTTCACCTGTTCTCTCTGTCTCACTCACCCCCCACCTCTTCTGTCTCCTGCAGCCACCCACTCTTACCTTGTTCTTGTTCTACCCGCCGCCTATTTTTGAGCTGTCTTTTACCTTTCTCGCTTTTCTCTCCATCTCCATCAGAGGGAGAGCATGTTGGAAGCGTTATTTCCTGAATCACTCTCAGAAGAATCCATGCTAGTACATCCATCTGGAGTGCAGAGGGATACCCCATCATTACAAACACAGGTAGTGCTAAATACATACAAGTAATCATGAAAGTATTTATTCTTCCCAAAGGTGTTTCTGCAATCCTAAAAGACTTACACATAGACATACACAGTATTCTGCTCACTTTGTCCTCTCTCTCCTCTTCCATTCCTTTACCATCTCTGCTATTTGCACACAAGCATCCCATTGCATATTGGCCTCTTTTTATGACATACTCGTATTTCTTTTGCCCTTTTGTTTCAGCAGTCTGGTTTGGACAGCCAGGACAAAGAAGAGAAGAGAATGACTAATCGGGCGCAGAATCTTCTTCAAACACTTAAAGTAAGACATAACAGAACATCTATCCACAGGCATCACTGCTCCCGGGCCTGGCTATGATAAAGATCAGGCCTGACATGCCGAGTGGCTGAAGGCAAAGATTTAAGTAAGGAAGGATTAAGAGAAAAAGGAAAATTAAAATAACAGGGTGGGAGATAGAGGACAGAAGCTTAATCAGCACACTAGAGGTTATCACTCTCTTCTGCAGCAAGACACAGTCTGGTGTTTCCAGATACACGCTCTTTTATTTTTAATTGCTGGAGATTTCACACAGATGGTATTTGTTCCAGAATGGAGGGATGATGGTTACTATTTATGTCATAAATACATGTGACAAGGTTCCCACACATCATGAAAAACTTCATGGAAGACATTTGGAAAACTGATAAAATGCCCTGGAAAAAGTTGGGCCATAATTCCTATTTCTTGCATATTTCAGCACAACTCTTTTATTATTAGCTATGATTTTATTCATAGCTGTTTGGAATGATGCACTATAACATGTGGACAGATGCATAGACACTGCTGAACAGTTGTGTCAAGGATGAAGCTACAGTTTGTAGCAGTGTATGTTCTGATATTAAAAGATTGGTTGAACAGTAGTCGGCTCACCAGCTGTGCTTCAGTTGACTTGATTTGCAATTTGCAAGCATATAAATGAAAAACTGTAACCCAAAAAAAAAAAACCTAAAAGCTGACTTTAGCAATAAACATTTTATGTAATTATGTCATTTCCTGGGGAAAATAGTTGTTGCATATGTTTTGTGTATGACCTGTTTCCATTTTTAACTTCATGTAGTATGTAACATGTATACTTTTGTCTTCCTGATAACCTACTGATAAGTATAGATTGCTTGTTATTTAACACTTTTTTCCATCAATAAAGTATGAGAGATTGTGTTTCTCTGCCATATAGAGAATCAGCATACTTTCCTTTTGGAATGTTTGTAACCTTTTTGGACATCTTTTATCTTTTGAACAGTTTGTAACATCTTTCTCTTTAAGTTCTGAAAGAGAAGCATTCCTTTTAAAAACACTCTTGTCTCGTCAGTCTGCTTTGGTGTTTGTGTGTTTTGTAAGAGGCACGTGAAATTTTTCACAAGACATTCTCAAGCCATTTGTCTAGATTTTTACACTATTTCAGGTAGTGAAAAACATTTATCGTCTAAAGTATCGTAAAAATGTTTTGTTAGCATTCTTAATTTATTAGCAGGGATGCAAACACACCTTTCAACAAAAATTAAAATTTTTATTTGGTCCATTTTAGCCAGTTGTCAACTCTGTAGTCTCATGTTACAAAACCAATCCAGAAACTGTTTAGTTAAATCATAGTTATGACACCCCTACCCCCCTTGAATCTTTATGAATTTATGAACCAGTGATGAGCTTGCATCCTTATATTATAGACAAATTATATATATATATATAGCCAACAAACTTTTTGAAAGGTATTTTATGCCAAACCCTTTGGACGGAAACATGTCAGTAAGGGGATGTATCGTTGACTTTATTGTTGAAAATGTCATTGATTGTGCATTAAGACCTTTTACGAGAAGCAGCTGCCACATCTGTGTAATGGAAATGGAATATAGTCATCTGTGGAATATTTGATTAGAAACCAAATATCACCATAATTAACCTGTTAAAGCTGGAATAATTATTTCTTATTAGGATTTGGTGATATTTCACCACAAAGGTGCGAGTGTTTGCGCATATTTGTGTGTACTAATGAAGACTGTCATGTACTTGGTTTTCATACCAGAATCAGAACAGCAGTCCCAGTGCCATGTTCAGTCTTCACCATCTTTGTGGAAGAAGTAGCCGATCCAAAGTGTCAGCCGTGTTCTTCTGTCTGCTGGTGCTGAAAAAACAACAGGCCCTTAACCTGCACCAAAGTGCCCCTTACACTGACATCATCGCCACACCTGGTCCCCTGTTTCACAAGCTGTAGGAGGAGCAAGGAAATTGTACTGCTGTGTGGTTGTTTAATTTTACCACTGTGTACAGTGTGGGCTTAACTGGGTACTGGATTTGGAAGACCACTTCTAATGGTCAGTTAGCATAATTAAAATGGACTGTATTATCATTATTAAGTACTGCACTTCACTGTTTCTCACATTTTAAGTATGGTGGCCTACCTTTGGTGAATTCTGAACTATAATGGTTCATCTAACTGGGCCACATACAGACACATACAGAACATAATGAACTAGAACCTATACTGACAAAACCAAACAAGGTTCTGTGCCTCTTGTGAAACGAACATATTCATAGTACACTGACCTGGGTTTAGGTCCTGAACGTTGTAGGATGTGCACTGTGTGTTTGCATGTGTGAACAACACTTAGTATGTTAATGATCTGTGTAGAGGTTTGATTTGTTCTTTGAGGTGTTTTCTTGCCTCAAGTTCCACTTAGTTATACTCTATGGCCTTGAGATTTTTAAAAATGTTTAAAATGTAAACATGTAAGATATGTACAGGTTATGGTTTATATTTTCTTATTTAATTCTATCTTACATATTTATGGAATGTGTATAAATGTAAATTTTGAGATGTTGATATTCCATGAAATGAGTTTTTGTGTTTATGGTGCATTTGTTATGATGTTTGGTTAAAAGCTGAAGTGGTGGAATGTATGTATGTGTCGGTTATCTATGAATATAACAAAACAAGTCATGTATTTTTAATACCAGACAGAAAGGACTTTTTTGAGTGTGTGTTAATATGACTCGCCCTGGGGAAGAGGATTCGATGTATCCGAGTCTCTGTTTTTGGTCGCTGTCTCTTTAAGAAGCATCAGCACAGCGTCATGTTTGTTTTGTTTTATGTTTGTTTTTTTTTTCTCTGTTCTATTTGTGTTTATTTAATTGCCTCTTTTTTACGTGTCTGATTGGTTGAATAAAGGTTTTGGTGGAGAAGAAAAAAAGGCCTATATCTCGTCAGCATCCGTCCATCTGCATTAAGCGTCTCCGCATCCCCGCCCCTTTTCGTCCACAGGTTCCACCCAAGACCGAAGCTCAAACTCTGCTCAGTCCTGCTGGGATGATGGAGGACGGGTCTAGTCTGGACGGTACGCTGCGGTCCGTGAGCTGGTAAGCCATTTACTGTGCAGTATTTTGGTTTCTCTTCTAGCTCTATCCAAGCCTCTGCCGTGGGATGTCTGTTATGTAGGACACGCAGATGCTGCAGCTGTCAGTTGCACAGATCAGCATCCTGTTATGCAAAGGTCTGCTGTCTTGAGTTGTGCTGGGTCACAGTGTGCAAGAGAGGACACTTTTTCTGCACTACAGGCTTCTGTTACAGTTGTTTGGCACGATTTCAGCTGAGACTTGATGGAAGCTTGGATCAGTAAACAGCCCCCAAGCATGTCCTTCGACTGTCAGCAGGCCTTCAGTCCATTGATTACTGTTCCCATATTTTAGGCTACCTGCAGTATGGGAGTATGTGACGTCATCACGCCGTCTTCTGACCACCCCAGTGTTTTTTTTCCTGTGGAGTTCACCCTCAACTACCCAGTTTACTGCTGGTCGTTATTAGCCATTTCTTAATTCCACATTTCGAGTTCCCTGACATTTTCATGCTTTTCCTCAGTTTCCAACGTTTCAGTCTGATGTCCACAAAGTGTTCTGCTTGCTCAAGGTTTCAGTCTGATGTCCACAAACACCTGCTTGCTCAAGGTTTCTTTGAAAGTTAAGGTGCTAATTAGGAGATTGTCCTTCCATTACTGCAGTAACAAACCTGGGAAGGTCTTGGTTGGACGAGATGTTGGGATGGTGCAGTGAAGATCAGCCACAAGAGCATTAGTGAGGTCAGGTAATGGTGTGGATCATATATGCCACTTCAGCTCATCCCAAAAGGTGGTGGATGGTGCACCATCAGTACAGCCCGGTGTTCTGGGGTAGCGTGGGGTTGGGGGTTTATACTCCTCCATCACTTGCTTTTGGGTATGGTCACCTTATGCAGCTGCTCCAGCTTTTCCCAAGAGATTATGCAACCTATATGTGCATCGCTGAAAGCCTGTGTCAGCTGTGAATTCTCATTAAAGTGTATAAGGCTAAATATAGTAATTGGAATGGAGTGTCTGGATATTTTGGGGCATGGTCTACATCAGAAATGTAAATGAGAATTAGGATCATGGGATCTTTTTTTAATCCATTAGATAACTGAGGATGCTGTGTGACACCAGAGATTACAAATGGAAAGCCTACAAAGTATTAAAAGATTATTGTGAATCACATCCCCTTATTGGTGTGAATGGGACTGTCACTGCTGTATAGTTTGCTTTAGAGCTCCAAACCCTGTCCTGAATTAAACCTTTCACAAACTCCACTTGGGTATCAGCTGCTCTCACTCATGTAACCTACCCACTGGGGCCACCTTCAGCTCCATGAAGAGTGATGGTCTCCCTCCCTGCAGTTAGAATGTACTTAGCAGCAGCAACACTAGAGAAACGTCTAGGACTTCCGCCAAAAGATGATAGTTGCCCTCTTCATTGATCAGGACCTCTCCAAATCAGAACATAAACATACTGCAAAGTTGATGAGATGCACTCATGGACTGATCTACCATATCCGCCACCTAGATGACTGCCTGGGGCTCCCGATGCCCGGGAGCACCAAAAGGTTGCTAAACTAGATAAAACTGGCATGTTTAAAAGTCTTAGAATTTTCTGTCAATATTAATTGTGTTCGATTTGCCTTAAATATCTTCAGACAGCAGACAAATCAGTCTCTGTCTAATAAAGCAGCTGTAAATATTCCCTAAGCATCATCATTAGGTTTCCCTTAAGCATTACATTTGGCAGTCAGTGGCATCACAAATGGAACTTGTTGTTCTTGCAACTTATTTGAAGTGCATTAAGCCAAGCTTGATGAGGCCTTAGCTGAAGAATTCATGTTAGATCAGTTTAGTTCTATCAGTCAGGTCTCCAGTTACATTGCTGCAAGGGTTTTAGATAATCATCCGTAGATGAGTGGTGTGTGTAATAGTGTTATTTTTGTTTTGTTGGGACCCACCTAATGCCCAGGGGTGCCAGTGGATCCGGCCCCGGCTACACTGGAGCTAATATTAGGACATCACAATTTTCTATTTGTCATTTTTGTTTTACCGAATAACTGATTCACAGGTGATGTCCTGGCAAGCATGTTTATGTTCAAGAATGTCTTGGTTTACATTAGTTTTCCACAGAGTTTATGAAGCATGAATATGAAACTTTATTGTTGGTTTTTGACAGTTTATTAATTAAAAGGGCCATCAAAGGCCACTTTTCTACATTATGTAATGTTCAAACACATTTCCACCTGCAACTGCAATCTCAAGCGCAGTGCACCAAAACTTTATTCATCATTGATATGATGCGGTTGTCACCGTTTTATTAGGCCACGACACACTCGCGGGTCACTCCAACATGTGAAGTGTCAAGTCGTGTTAGTATGTCTGAATTACTTTCCATCTGTGTGTGTGTGTGTGTGTGTGTGTGTGTGTTTGTGTGTGAACATCTGAATGTCTGATTCTGTTTTGTTCATCCTGCTGAAGTTTTAGTTCTCCTGTGCCATCAGCTCAGTCATCATGTCCAAACTGTTCCCTCCCCGTGATCTTTCCTGTCTCGTTGCTCGTCTGTTGAGATGTTACTGTCTCTGGCATATTGTCATTTTTAATTTTGCTATCAGGCCGGCCAGGATGCTGGGTTACTAGGCAACCATTCATGCCTTTAAAAGGTGCCAGCAAAGCAGTTCTATGACCTGTGCTGAGCCAGATCCCTTCATTTTTGTCACAGATTTGGTGTCTTATATAACATGGATAGGTTATTGGAGTTTGTATGATAGTTCCATCATCCATTTTGACCCAGTTTTATTTTATTTATGTTTTCATTTTGTTCATCATGTATTTTTGTGCATAAGTACATAAATGTTACACATGGGAAAAAATGTAAACGTTTTTAAAGGAATGTCGCTCATGTAATCGATCATTCAAGCCAGTTGCCCCCAAATGTAGTCGGACAGTTTGACTGGATTGTTTCTATACTTTTCATTGATAACTGTGTCTTATTGCGTCAGAAACGGCATAATCAGGACTATTTAAGATTTAGAAGTAAGTGTATGATGATTTGATTGCCAGCTGTTTGCAAGAAACAGCCAAATGCTCCAAGCAAGTTAAAGGGGTGGTTTACTGGTGGGGGTTAAAAAATGACAAAATTATAAATAACTTGCGGAAGCATTGCCTGGTCTGTTCAGGTTTGGTAGGTCAGGTTCGGTCAGTGATTAATGGATATTGTTGATATTCGGGTGGGCTTTCATAACAGGTCAGGCAGGAGGGGGTCAAAAAAATCCCTGACCCACACATAACGGCAGAATCTTCTAAGAAACTTCTGTCACAAATGACAAACTATATGTTTTATACAGTATTTCAGGCTGGCACACAGGCAGACACACACACACACACACACACACACACAGATACAAACATATTGCAAACAAACTAGCTATGGGTGCTGCCAGAATACAGACCTACAAACGACAAGGAAAAACATTTAAAAGAACCAAATGACTCATACTTTATATAGAAAATAAAAACAGTTTTCCCCAAATTGTTTGGCCCTTGCTGGTAGGATTTCCAGTTGCATGCTAATATTTGGGCACCCCTGGTCAAATGACACATTCTGTTACTGGCAGGTCATCAGTCAGCTGCAAAATACAAAAAAACCCTGCAGATATACATGACAATACTCCAGGTTTCAAAAACATCTGCTTCAAATTGCAGTAAAATGCTGTTTTAGAGCACAAAAAACTGCACACACAGTTTCATAAACTGTGCAAATGCAGTAAACATTTGTTGTAACACACTTCACTGGAACTACATTATACTGCAACATATTGTTTCTTCGTAATAAATAAATATTATATTGTAATTCCATGTTTTGTTCATACTATAATTCCATAACAACAGCTGTTCTTTTTTGTGAGAGATGGCTGCTAAGTCTGAGCACAACACCCTGTGAGGTTTGAAGGGTTGTGTAAATGTGTTGTGCTCTGAATGTATTTACAGCTGACTTGGGTTAAATTAGCCAAATATACTCTTTACAAAAGAAAAAACATTAGTGAATAGAGAGAAAGGATGCCCAGCGTTTAGTCAGCATGTTCAATTCTGCAAATGTGTGGCAATCATGCATTAGAAAAGTGTGTAGGAATGTGTCACACATACACTATATGGACAAAATTATTGGGACACCTGAACAGGGACTTTAATATGGAGTTGATCCCCTCTTTGCTGCTATAACAGCTTCCACTTCCATTTCCACAAGATGTTGGAGATTCTGTGGGAATTTGTGCCCATTCATTCAAAGTCAAAGTGAACTTTATCATCATCTCAACCATATACAACTATACAGAGAGATGAAATGGCAAAGCTCAGGTTGCAGTGTACATATAGTGTAACGGGCATAAAACATTGTGAAACAGACAAAACAGTTCAAATAAGAAGTATAAAAGTCTGTAGAGCATGTATGAGGTCAGGCACTGATGTTGGATGAGAAGGTCTGGCTTGCAATCTCCCAAAGGTGCTGGATGGGGTTGAGTTCAGGCCTCTGTACGGTCAAGTTCTTCCACACTGAACTCCTCCAGCACAGTCCTGCTGGAATAGAAAAGGTTCTTCCCCAAACTCTGTCCACAAAATTAGATGCTTGGTTTTTGTCCAAAATGTCTTGGTCTACTAAAGCATTACGATTGACCTTCACTGGAAGTAAGGGGCCGAGCCCAAACCCTGAAAACCAGGTGTGTCCCAATACTTTTGTCCATACAGTGTGTGTAAATATATACATGTGATTTGAGTAGGAGTGTAAGCTCCCACTTAATTATATTGACCCTGTAGCTCCAGTGTCAAACTAAAAGAGGAAACTTCATACACCAAATATGTTTTGGCTGATCAGCTGTATTTTGGGTAAATCTGACACTGTATTTCAGCTCTGCTTGTCTCTCGGCCCACCCACGTCCCTGCTGTCCATCAGGTTTATTGTGTCTGAAGGAATAAGAATGTTCTGACAGTTCTGTGAATTACTTTGAGACCATGACTCAATGGCTTGATGTTCTTTCAAGAGCGAGTGTGTGTGCGCATTTCACACCACGTTCATCAGCCACTTCTACACAGCCCCTTTCCTAAAGAGACACTGCGCTGTAGCTCTGACTAGACTCAAAGGTGTTGTGGGGTCATGATCACACTTCAGACATATTCACCAAATTATTATAGTTTAGTTTGCAAGAATCCTTTATTGCAGCAATTTTAAAGCATTCCTTTGGCTGCAACTCTATGGCTGTCTGTTCTAATGCAACTCAATGGCTGTCTGTACTGACCCACATACAATCAGCAGGTCAGCTTATTAAGCCTGAACCTGAAAGTAAGGAACATAAGTACAATATAACCTTTTTTCTGTTCAGCTGTGATCAGAAGTGAAGAAGTAAACCGACCGGGCTGTTCCAAAAACTGTAAGGCTGAATAGGGTTGAATAAGGTTTTTCTCTACACCACCTTAAAGTAATGGGTCAGCCAAAATCGAATTTACATTTCCTTTACCTGAAAGGTAGCTTGGTGATGTTTGCTTCTTAAGTTTTGTGTTGGAATGACAAGGCTAAAGTAGCAAGAACTGAAAGATAATACTCGTTTTGAAGACACCAAAGTTATTGTACATTTGCCTCAAACCTGTTGTTTAGTCATCTCAAATAGACACAATTTCATGGTTGGTAACACTGTTATTCTGCTATTAAAAAATGGGCCTGTGTATGTTAGCTAGCTGAATAGCTAGCTGAAAAGCTGGAAGCCTGAATTGCCTGCATTTGTGTCTGTTGTTATGGGTCAAATTGGTAAATTGTGCTAGAAACCACATAAGCAAGTCTATTAACATGCATCCCAGGAATAATGAAATATTTTATTGGGATGAAGTGTGTTAGTGACTTTGTGCGACTTATCGATTTAAATGAATTTTATATCCCAGCCTGAAGAAAACAACTTCTTACAAAGCATCCTGCTTTTAATGTGTGTGTGTGTGTGTGTGTGTGTGTGTGTGTGTGTGTCTTTTTCAGAACATCCTGTGCTGAGGGGAGTGTGTTGCTGCTGCAAGCAGACATGTCTCTCCCTGCTAACAGGAGACCCTCTGCTGGACCACGCAGGTACTGCACCTCCAGCCCCATCACCCCTCCTGCTTCAGAGGATCAGACTTTCAGGTCCATCAGCTGTTATGACTGCCATTTAAAAGCTGTTGTGTTGTGATCAGTGATCAGGGGTGTAAAAATGCCCCCAAAGATGGAGTTTCAACTAGAATTAAAGTGGAATATTATTATCTTTCATAATAATATTCTGTATAGTATATTATGTAAAGATTGTCCTTATCATCTGTATTGCTTTCATTTGTAAGGAGACCACATCTTTGGATTCAGTCAAAATGATTTTGAATGAAATCAGAAACGAATTAGGATGAAATTAAAGATGATGGATTGAATCATTCTCAAAGGAATCATAATGTAATATTTTCACCCCTAATCGGTATTCATAATTACAGTTAGTGCTGTCTGTGTGTGTAGGCGGCCTGCTGGGACAAGCAGTGCTCGAAATCCTCGCAGTGACTCGTCCATCAGCAGCAGCTACTCATCATCATGCTGCAAGGGCACAGAAAGCAATACCATACCCCGCTCTCACCCGACTACACCCCGGTAAGACACACACACACACACACTCACACACACACACACGTTATGTCTTACACCACCATAATATCCTCCACTGGGGGCGTGTTCCAGATTCTCTATGGTTTGAACACCAAAAATAGACTTTATAGGAGAGATCTACTTTCACACCGAACCCCGTCTTAGCAAACTCTTATAAGTTGCCTCTGTGAGATTAAATGAACCTGGATGTTTCATGACGATTGTGTTAACCATTCATTCTTACAGCTTAAAATAAAAGAAATATTTCAACCATTAATTAATCAGTGTTAAGCAGTGAGAGGTTACGCATTGTAAATAGTGTCTTTTTAGCTGTGCTTTGTAAGGCAGTGGTAACTGAATAATGTTAGTAGAAGAAAGCTATTAACATTAAGAAAACAGAATCTTGCCCTTTTGTGTCAACTGTATTTAAAGGCCTCATATCATTGGAAACCCTGTTTTCTTCACATTTATACCCCAGTCCATACAGTGCCATATATATGGAAAGTAAGATGCAAAAATAGTTTGATGAAATTGTCTCTGTAATGTCATTAAAAAACCAGAGCATACATACTCAGTTTATTGGAATATATATATATATATATTATAGGGGTGTAACGATACGCCCAGGTCATGTAACGGTACGTATCTCGATAATGGGTTCACGATACAATATGTATCGCGATATTTTGAACAAAATTTTAAAATGAAACTGAAATTCTCTATTTAAAACAACAAGTGAATGTTATTTTCTGAGCTGGGAGACGTAAAAGAGGCAGCAGGGGTGATCTGGATCTGAAATAGCAATGATGATGGTGGCTGGGTTTATTTGAGAAACCAGGAAGTGTATCAGGGCTTTGATGAGCCTGTTGGTGTATAAACGTTATAATGATGTCATAATATGCAAATTATATATATATATATCTCCACCTCTCCAGCTTACAGCAGTTTAATGACTTTTTCAGCCTGGACTTGAGCAGGCAGAAAAAGAGCTTTTTCTTAAAGGAACATTAACAAAGAGATTGTTTTAAATTATCAGTGTAAATAAAAGATTAATGACCTTCAGGGGGAAACTAGAACACAAGAACAGTGTAGGATATGGCCCCTTAAATTTTTTGTTAGCATTGACAAGTCAGGCTTTCCCTTTGAACCTGTGTTCACGGTTTCCTTAACCAAACACACTTGATCCGTCTAATCAGTTCATTAATAACCCCTTACAGAACTGTTGTGGGTGTGTTCAAGCAGAGAAAGCACTTAAATGTACAGGGCATCCAGGGCCAGCCTTCGGAAACGCTACTTTAAACCAAAGGCTTCTCCCACTTTATTCTCTTTGGTTCTTGACCACAAAAGAAATGCAGCACCCTGAGGCACGTTATTCATTGCTGTGCTTCCCTCTTTGATCTTTTGTTGTCTCGCCCCAGACGCCAGGCAAAGTATGCAACTTGCAGTGAAAATCACGGCATCCGTCCTCCGGCCCCTGAGCAGTACCTCACCCCACTGCAGCAGAAGGAAGTGTGTATCCGTCACCTCCGTGCCCGGCTGAAAGAGAATGTGGAGAGGCTGCAGGACAGGTCAATAACACTACAGTAGTGCTCTACTCTCAGCATAATACTGTCCTCAATAGTTCATATTCTAGGAGAATACGTACTGTATAAGATTTTGTTATAATAACATGATATTTTGTGTCTCTGAGAGTTGTTCTCACATTTGAATGCAAGAAAAAGGCAAAAGCTAGTATGCTCACGCCTTTGGCAGTGTTTACAAATTGCTTGTTTATTTGCTCTCTACAAAGAATACACATGGCTGCTAATTACCTGAACCCGACATGCACTGTTCTTACTGTGAGAATAAGACAATTCTGTAAACGTAGTTCAAAATGCCAGCTCCTGTTACACTGTCAAAACTTCATGACAAACACACAAATATAAATGTCCCCAAAAAAAAATTCACTTACATAAATAGTTAAGAACGTTTTTTCCATCTTTTTGGAGATGCAAGGTTATGATCCAGTAGCAATGTTATATCAAACTGTGTTCCCTCATGAGTTTTGATAGCATGGCATAGATCAGAGACATGGAATTTATTTACACAATATGGGAGATAACGTCTGTCACTCTCGGTTGTCGTGGTTTTGTATTCCTGCAGGGACTCTGAAATAGGGGAGCTACGGATGCAGCTCACGCGGATGCAGGAAGACTGGATTGAAGAAGAATGTCATCGCATTGAGGCTCAGTTGGCCCTCAAAGAGGCTAGGAAGGAGATCCGGCAGCTCCAGCAGGCCGTGGAAACAGTCAGGTCTAATCTGGGAATCCGGGAATCTAATCAGCAGGACTGCAAGTCTGAGGGGTTAGGGGTGGGCAGGTTAGGGTCCCGGCATGGAGCCTCCAGGTCCTGTGGCTGCTCTCCAGCTCACACCATCAGCCGCAGTGCTACCTTTACCAGGCTGAGCAGTGAGACCTCGCCTGGCACCGACCGAAATGGAAATGTTCCCTTAGACCACCACATTCCCGCCAACAGGGGAGCAGCCACTTTGCCTAGAGGCAGCGGGCGCACCCATCTCCTGCTGGAAGCGGCCCTCCTGTCTGAACAGGTCCCACCCTCGCCACTCTGCTCTACCCTGTCTCGCTCCTCCACCTATGAGAAGCTGTATAGTGGAGAGGCGGTCCTGCCGATTCCCCGGCCCTGCCATATGGTTAACAACAACTGCAGCTGTGCGTCACATACCTACCTCCCACACCATCATCTCTTCTTGCACCTCCCTCAAGACGAGGCTCCGCCTCCACCCCCTCCACCTCCTCCTCCCCTTGCACCGACAGCACCCCCTAGTGCACCAGAGGCGAGCGACAGGCCAGGTTTCAGATCGCAAGCCTGCAGCCCCACCATCACATGGATCTCTGAAGAAGAGGGTGGTGGCGAAGAGCTGAGCATCATCACCTCGGCAACTTGCGCCCCCGACGTCACTCTTGCCGAGCCGCAGACTTTTTCATTGTCTTCTGCCGCCATATCGCCCACACAGATGGCATACCTCGCAGAGCCTCTGCCCCCAGAGAACCTCGCTGAGTTAACCTCATCTGCCACATCGACGCCCACAGTGATGACTATGCCTCAGACCCAGCAACCTTGTCCAAAAACGTCCCCGCCTCCAGAGCAGGCGCCTCAAGAAGTGAAGGTTGTGGAAGTCAGTGAGGAAGATGGGGTGGCTGGGGCCAATGTAGAGGAGGAGGCGGAGGGGCAAGAACAGGTTCCTCAAAGGTGCCACTGGAGCCGCTACTTCCTGATCGATCTGCTTGCGGTAGCGGTGCCGGTAGTCCCAACACTGGCATGGTTGTGTCATGGTGCACAGCGTCAGGGAATGCCTGTGTACCACATGGGTTCTCTTCTACGTGGATGCTGTGCTGTCGCACTTCATTCCCTGAGGCGAGTCAGCAGCACCCGTGGTCGAGGCCCAACTGGGACTGGTGGTGCAACAACAATCTGAAGATTTGCCCTACAGACTCGGCCCTAGTGTGGTCTTTTCCAACTATGTCTCATGTAACTTGCTTATAAGTCTGCTAATTAATTGAACCATACGCTAAAATACTGTGTTGCAACAAAAACACGGGGCAGAGTAAAATCCATTGACGTAGACATTTACTTGTTTCAAAGCTCTTACTCATTTCCACCAATTGTCTGTCTGTTTCCCTTTTTCCTCTCCATGATTCTCCTCTTATCAACTTTTGTTGGCTTCCGTTCCTGACCTTCAGCCAAAGAGTGGAAAGTATTCAGATGCAGTAGTTCTTAAGCATACAGATGAAATCTGGATTTTGCTTTTGATCCTTCGATATGAAGCAGGGCTCCCCTGACGTGCGGTGTGTTGTCCAACATTGTATCTGAGAATTCATAATTCATAATATGTGTGCGCTCATCAGACATGGAATACAATACCAGCTTTTTGATATGAGGGGGGGAGAAAGTGCTTGCTTTATTTGCCTATGGCTGAAGGAATGTCCTTTGGTTTCCAAGAATGTAGAGTATGTTTAAGCATCTCAAATGGTAATCATCTGGCATCCGGTATTTATTTGAATTATTTGTATAATAAAATACAAACTCAGGCTGAATTTTGGATGTAGATATAGGAAGCACAAAGGATTCAAGAAAAATCTATGGCAGTAGCCTGCTAGCTATACAATTCAGTTCATATGTAGACTGTTGCACTGGCTGGTGTATCTATGTCTTTTCCACCATACATCTGAACCTCTGTGTTCAGTTGTACATACATACAGACAGTAGATATGGACGTAGTGAACTTCAAGTCGATTCCAACCAAGATAGTGATTTTTTTCCTTTGGGATTTTTCCTCAGTTCAGCACTATGATTCACTTTAAACTAAGGGAGGATTGTTACTTGAAATTCAGGGTTGCGTTGCATGTGTTCATATTAGCTCAGAGTAATGCTTCCCACTTTATGCATTTTAATCATAGATTATTAATGATGTGATGAAGCCATGCTTTAGTTTGAGATTGCACAAAAGACCTCCAGCAATGGATTTAAATCAGGGATGTCAGAAACCAATCCAAGAGCGCCATGTGTAGGTCAGTTAGAGTGCATGTTTAGCATAGTTTCCAGTAGACAAGGCAGCAGGCTAATGAACTCCATTTATTTGAACAGATGTCAAAGCAAAATAATTTTCTAAGCTATTGTTTGCAGAATACTGGTTAAAAACTGGGGTGTTAGAAATGTAGATTGTGGCCAACAAATCCATGGCTTTTAATTTTGTTCCCCTAAATAGGCCTAGATATTTCTGTAAAAAAAAAAAAGCAATGTATGGTTTGAAAATAAAATATTTGCCTTTAAACAATCGTCTTTAAGGCTGTTCTTGTTCATGAATCAAAAACAAATGTTGGACATTAAGATCATTGTTATGCCTTGCAGTGGTTATTCCAGCCCAGACAATTATTCCAGTCAGACACAAGTTCAGACTTTTTATAAACAATGTTTATTTTCAAGTAGTTTATTGTTACATAATTATCCAAATTTCCCCACCAGAGTACAGACTACCAACTCAGCCAAAGCCCTGTCGCAGTGATCGTTTACAATGCAGAAATCAAATACAAAAAAAGAGAAGATAAGGAAAAGGGGGGGGGGTCCATAGTGAACATCCAGTGGGTGAGAGCATACCAATGGTAATGTCTATCAGGAAAGGAATAAAAAGGTAACAAAATATACACATGGATTACAGAGCTAAGCTAAGTGGTATAGCTATCAACACTAGCCCCTTTCGAGGATCACGTGCAGGAGGCCATGTTCCCCAGAAAGGTCGACCTGCAAAAAGAACAAGAGAAAAACATTCAGAAGGAGCAGGAGATGCATCAAACTTGACGTGTTTTACATTAAGGATTAGACAGTCTAATCTAAAAGCCTGTTAAATAAATCCTGCAGGACAGTTAAGCCATGAGCTTGTCCAGGACAAGAATAATCTCTTAGAGGGATTAAAGCTGATCTATTAAAATTATCCCCACACCTGGATAAACTATGACAAGAGAAGCTTACCGCATAGAAATGATCTAAATTTTCTGCATGCAAATATTTATTAGCTAATTTATCAATTTATAGCATCGGTAATCCTAACTCTGTTCAGGCAAACTTAATACAAACAAAAGACTGGAAATGTTGCAATGCATTACAAGACGTTTCCACACTCACCCTGAAAGAACAAATAGGGAAAAACCTGAGGCGGACCACAAAGCTTTTATTCCAAGCCGATAAGCTCCACGTCAAATATGAGGGTGGCATTGGGAGGGATGATGCCAGGGTGACCTTTGCTCCCATAGGCAAAGTCCGGAGTGCAGGTCAGCTTTGCGCGCTGTCCTACGCTCATCTGTAAAAGCAGAGAACAGCTGATGTTCTGGGCTGAGAAACAGATGGATTTCATTGCTCCATTGCAATTTAGTGGCAGTGCAATGGAGTAAGACAGGGAAAAAGACCCATTCCCTACTGAATTAGACCTACTTTAAGGGAGAGATTGGATACAGAGTGAATTTAGGGCAGTGGGATTCAAAATGACTGTAGGGACCCAGTCATGTCAAATATCCGCTAAAGGTTTGTCTTAATCCCTGGCAGAAATAAGGGTACCTGGGCTACTCCTTCATCCCAACCACGGATCACTTCCTGCTTGCCAATCTTGAATTTGAAGGGCTTGCCTCGGTCCCGGGAGGAGTCAAACTTGCGTCCGTCCGTCAGAGACCCTGTCAAAAACATTGTAATAAATTTTCACCCCCCCAAAAATTGAAGTAATGTTTTACAGAGCCGAGCAACACAGAGCTAATCTTGGAAAATTGTTTTTTTTTTTTTAAGAATAACTCAAATGTGGTTTCTACTCATAACAGGGCAGATTCGATCATTTACATCTCCTGCTAACAAAACCAGAATCAGAAGATCTAATAAGAAACTGTGACAGCTCGTCTGTAATCACACCCACACAAATGTGATAAATCGTCTCAGATCTCTCAAAACAACCAGCCCTGCTACTGAGGCGGGATTCAGCTGCTGGAATTCGACCTTTCTAGACGATATGCACCCAACGTCTAATATAAATATTTAATATAACACCTTTGCCTAAATCTCCCTTTAAATTCGCCCTTCGTCTCAATTTCGTATCTTGTGAAAACGTCCTTTTGTTAATGGAGTCCCCTGACCGGATTAGCCTTGAGGCTAACTGATTTTCGGCTAACGAGCTTAGCCATATACACCTATTAACCAAACGAGCTTTCAAAGGGAGAATGTTTTTTAATATGCTGTTTTTTATTACTTACCGACGTAGTGCACGACGCACGTCTGTCCTTTCTTGGGGAAAGTGCTTCCTAAAACGAAAAGAAAGTAAAAAATATATATTAAATGTGCTAGTTTCAGTAAATGCTCGCTCTAGCTAATGTTTTAGCGAGTCGGCTAATGCTAAAGCAGTCCGGGTGGAAAAAACTGCGGAGAAATCGACAAAAATGTGGATTGAAAAATATAAACGTGGACGCTACGAGGTAAGCAGTCGTCCAGAAAGATGATAAGGGCGTGTGGCTTTGTTTTCTGGTGGTTTACCGTCTCCAGGAGTTATCGTTTCGACCTCGACTCCCATCCTGGCTCGGTGTTCTCTCTTCTCCCGGGTCTCGACACAAAATGCGTTCAGTACAATCCAGTAATTGTGATTCTAGACATAAAGGTTCTGCCTGTGCCCCAGAAACGCTCTCACAGACATCTACCGCCCCTAGCGGAGCATGTTCCAGCCATTCCTCCCTCCCTGCATCTTTCAAAAGAGGAGTGAAGTCACGTCAACGTGACAAACTCTTTAATGTACATCACAAGTACACGATATGGACAAATGTCTTGGGCCAAGCCTCTTCAGCAGACCAATACATTCTGGACAACGCCATGCTTCTAACTTTGTGGACAGTTTGGGGAAGGATCTTTTCTTTTCCAGCATGACTGTGCCCCAGTGCACAAAGTAAGGTCCATAAAGACATGGTTGGAGGAGTTCAGTGTGGAAGAACTCGACTCCTTGACCTCAACCCCAACACCTTTGGAATGAACTGGAACAGAGATTGCAAGCCAGGCCTTCTTGTCCAACATCAGTGCCAGACCTCAAACGGCACAATTTTCCAGAGAAACTCCAAAATCTTGTGGAAAGCCTTCAAAAAGAGTGTAATCTGTTTTAGCTGCCAATGGTGGTCCAACTCTATATCAAAGTCTTTGTATTTTTAATGCAATGTTACTAAAGTCCCCGTAGGTGTAATGGCAAGGCTTCCCAGAATTTTTGTCTGTATAGTAGTGTAGGTCTGTTCTGTATTAAAATTGTAATTACTCAGTGTCAAAACTGTAGGCTGTGAATTTGCATGCCTGAACAACAAAACCAATTACTTGTTTTTCTTGTTAAAGCAGGAAACGTTCACATGGTTTTCTTAATGGGGACAACAGAAAAATAAATACAGATAGTGTTGGGTGCATATATTATCACAAACATCAATATTAACGTAAATCAATTTTGAACTGTTTCAAATTCATTATCACACCCCACTCCCTCCCCCCAAAAAAATCCAGGCAATAGATAATATTTACCACGATACCACTTTATGTCCGATACCGATATTGTAAATTTGGATATCTGCCGATCCGATACAAATCTGATACTCGAGTCTTTTTTTTAAACAGTAAGCAAAAAATAATGCTTTCAAAAAATGTCTGGATATATTTTGCATACCTTCACACAA
>JBBPCY010000018.1:3004433-3031291 GCA_037974405.1 Brachyalestes nurse
TGACTGTATGACTTTCACTTGTATTGGAGTAACATTTGACTAGTGGTATCTGTACTTTCACTTAAGTAATGAAGTTAAATACTTTGTCAGCCTCTGACCAAGACTAAGACCAAGCCTAAGACCAAGACAGACTGAGTCAAGACCAAGACAAAGTCGAGACGAGACTGGGAAAAAGCTCCCTTAACTTTTGTGAGCTATTGAGCACTGACATGACGGTACTGACTGGTCCCATTGCATCATGTCCCATTGTCCCATTGTCCCATGTCCCATTGTAGCAGTACTAGCCAAATTACACTGTATGATATCAGCTTCAGTGGATTTTGATTGGATGAATGCCAATGTCTGAACCACAACAAAGTAAGTGTATGTCATTGATTGGTTGCATTTGAAGGGCGCAAAAGGTGAAATAATAATAATGTTGCATTATCGAACGATATGTTGTGTGTCATGGATACTGTTGGCTCCAAATCTCCCGACCACTATGTCGATCTGAGACAGCAAGACCAAGACAGCGAGACCAAGACAAGACAGAGGGATCCGAGACCAATACAAGACCAAAGACCGTCGAGACTGTGACAAGACCAAGACCATGTAAAGTTGTCAAGACCAACTCTACTGTGAACATGTTCACAGCAGCTGTAACAATAAAGTAACCTTGAATAACTGCTTACCCAGCAGGTCCATCTGAGGTGGCATTCCGGCTTGAAGGCGTAGTCTACGTCCCAAACCTCCGACAGCTTCCTCCTCCTCGTCCTCCTCCTGCCTTCCCTCCGCTCCCTCTCTCTTTTCCTCCTCCGCCTCTGCTTCCTCTTCTTCTTCATCTTCTTCCACTGAATAGCTGCAGCTGATTGGCTCCCTGAAGCTAACCCTGGTGGTGCTGCTCCGCCCTGGCTGCAGGGCCGGGGGAGGGGGGAGAGGCTCGTGCTGAGGGGCATCAGCTGGGGGCAGGATTGGCAAATCATCTGGGCCAATGAAAACAGGAGGTGGAGGAGGTGGGAAAGAGTCTGTGTTCAGGGAATCAAACGAAGGGCACACGTGTGGCGGAGAGAGAACTCCTGAGAAGGAGAGTTAAAAAACGGGAGAAGGAGGAGGGAGAGGGGAAAATATTGGTGTGAATTTAGCAGTAACAAGTGCAACATACGGAAAGAAATGGTAGAATTCTTTACCAACTTGTAACCGCTAAAGGCTGTAAAGAAGCACTGTTTCTACCTATAAGTAAAAATATAAGTGAATGACATATAATGCAAATATACTGTTACAAGTAAACTATTTAACAATCATTCATTTTCTGTAACTGCTAAATCCACTCTAGGGTCACGGCTAAATCCACTCTAGGGTCACGGCTAAATCCACTCTAGGGTCCCCCATCCTGGGACCAAAGTTATTTATCTATAGCATTTATCAGCATTTTGTGTTTACAGCATAGTGTATTTTCTACAGAGTATATTTCTGAGTTTTATTTGGCTTTTAACTTAGACTCTATTTTATATTGTTCTGTTTGTGACTGTGCAGTCCTCACATAAGCGGTTTCCTACAATTTCCTATAAACCAATTTTTGCATCTTCGTTATGTTGCTGTGTTTAGTTTTCTTTGATTCATTTTTCTAATACTGTTTGTAGAGTCCTACGTATCTGGGCCTTTTTACATGACCATTTCTTCTCTTTGTTCTGGTTGTAGTATAACTCACTGGTTGTTTTTAAAAGGATTAATTTACATATTTGTACAGAAATGTGGTTTTCTTTTACATAAACAAGACTCCCATACTCAACACATCAGTTGTAGAAGTTACCTGAAGTGCTGTTCTCCCCGGGTCTGCCGCTGTCTTTCGTGGTCGAGGTTCCTCTGGAGGTGCAGCTTGGTGGAAGTGGGCTGAATTCAGCATATCCATTCAGCTCCACAGTGTATTCCAACCTGGTGTGTCCTGAGTGTCTGTCAGCCTTTGACTGGTCTCCAGATGACAACGGCCCCCAGCCATTGGCCACAGGGGTCAGCTGGGAGGGAGAATGTGAACTCTGAGGGCGTTTTTCTCTGTAAGGTGGAGGCGGAGGGCCACCATTTTGTAAATGGGGGAGTGAGGTTTGCACACCTTATAAAAAGGAGAAAAAAAGAAACATTTTAGAACATTACGACATTTCACCATGTAGATATGGGCCTCTAGCCATATACGTTTGTAAAGGTTTTTACAAATGTAAATGAATGAGGCATATGAGTGAATGAATAATCAACATAACAGAATTTAAATGTCTCTTTTGTTTAATAACTGGTTTTACACTGTTCATGTGCAGTAATGGTCACAGCAATCAAAAATATGACCTAATATGCTGAGGGAAAAAAAATGCTTCAGCAAGAACAATAATAGAATTAAGTCCATTTATAAGGTGCAGTTTAAGACTATGTGCATACAAGCACAGGTGTTCTGATGAATTACGCTGCCTTGTCGAATGCTACCTTTAAGTTTTTACAGCAGTTTATAACACTGATAATGATTAGAAATAGGCAAATGCATAATCAATAGGCAAATGCATAATCGGAGAAAAATATATTAAATTTTAAAAATATATTTTATAAGCAGTCTATTGATTCATGCTACTCTGTGGAAAAACGCTCCCTTGAAGCTTATACAGCTGCCAGTGTCTCAAGGTAGCACAGATGTATGGATGTGGCACTGAATTCCCAGACTGAGGAACTGCACATGCGCACAAGGGCCCAGGAGAACATCTCAATGGGTCGCATGTTTCGAACGGAACACCAGTCCGGGTTAAAGTCATGTGGTGCAATTAATCGGCATTAATTTTTTTATGCTTTATTTTTTCTGTGATTAATTGCTTGAAATTAGCGCTATAATTCATCTTCACACAATTGTTATAAGACATACAAACTGTATAATACATATTAAATAAGTTATGCAACAAACCTCTGCTTTCTGACAGATAAGCTGGTGGACTAGCAGTGGAAGTTTTGACAGTGGCAATAGATGCATTGCTGCCCTCTAAAGGCTGTAAAGGTGAGCTGCGGTCCTGCACCAGCGTGTGTTTGTGTGAGGTGGGTTTGCTCTGCAGGGCTGAGTCACAGGAATCTGAGTTGTCAGGGTCTTCTCCCAGCGAGCAGGGGCGAGAGCAGAAAATGAGCCCACCACGGGGGAGGAAGGGTCTGCCCAGCAGAGGGAGTCGGCAATGTGCACAGCAAAAACACGCTTCAGACGCATGCCAGTGCTGACCTTCATACGTCATCTGCCCCTGGTCTATCCCTACAGAGAGGCAAAAAGAGCACAATACTATACTATAAGACAATGATCCATCTAAACCTTGGTGCAGTGTGGTAGACAAACTGTTCTTTTCATTAGTATATAGTATACTGTATATAGTTTAATGTTCAGTACACTGAGATTTGCACAAATAACTTTTTATTAATGCTACAATATTAGTCATGTTTTGTACACATTTTTATCTGTTTTTACTGAAAATGGTAACCAAACTATGGTAAGCATATCGCAAACCCAGAAGGCATTACACATCACACAAAATACTCCAAAATCTTGTTTTACCCCTTTTTTTACAATATATGAATAGGCCACTTGGTTATTATCCTATTTGATCAGATATGGCATAGTGTTCTCTTCAGGATCTTTGTGTGTGTATGAATAAGAAGTTTACCGATGTGCTCCCCACAGGTGTCGCAATACTCTGCATAAAGCGATTCGTAACAGGTGCAGCAGTACGGCCGGCTCTCTCTCATGATGTAGCGCTGACCGCCTAGGGCTGTCTCACACTCAAAACAGCAGAAGTGCCTCATGTGCCAGTGGCGGCCCTCTGCCTCTGTGCACTCGTCTGCTAGAATGATCTGATCACAGGGAGAGGGAGAGACGAAAAAGGTTAGTGTTTGTCGTTTAGTGTCACTCTGGTTTTCAAATTGGCGTGTATTTTAAGTGCGTGAAGAGATCAGAGGCGCAGCAAGTTCTGTGAAATGTTTGTGGTATGTAACAAGGTCAAAACAAGTGGTGAAACTGCTGCCCTCCTGTGGCCACTCAGGTAAACTGCTCAGTGGAGCTTTATATACGATTGATTGTAGGCTGTCAGCTGACAAAACAGAAGCTATGATAGCATTCTTAACTTAAGCTCTGTATATAGAATATATAATGAAAATATAATATACTGTGATTGCAATGTTTTCAAAAACAATTTTTCTGGAATTAAAAAGGCTTCAAGTCTGTAAATATTGTATCAAATGGTACATCATCGCTCTCTTCATTACTGAAAACCAACAAATATCATGCAAATGACAACATAGTGACTGTACAAACTGCATATTAACAGTTAAGTAATCAAATAGCATTCTTATATACAGTTGTGTAAAAATGTATTTTTGCAAATAATACATTGAAAAACATAACTGTGAACAGTTTTTTAATAGTCTTTTTGCAACACAGTGCTGGTGCATTTTGATTGTTACAACAGACTAACAAAATTAACGGATACATATTGTGTTATGATAATGTTCACGTATTGTGATGCAATATTTATGCCATATCACCAACCAAGGGTTGCACGCACAGTTTAGTTTTTATAAGATAGCCGAATCAATACACTGGGTAACTGATCACTGTTTTATTAGGTGTGTCAGACAGGATGCCACTAAACTGCGAAGTGATGTGGCCTTTCATTAGAGTGAAGTACAGTTTTGGGAAGTGAGATTTAAACTGTATTTCACTGTAGTTACATATAAACACATATGGAAAATGAAGAGTAAAGTCAGAACCCTCTGAAAGTGAAAGCTGTGCTGAAGGTTGAGCTGACCTCGTCGCACGCCTGGCATCTGGGTTTGATGCGCTCAGCATGGTGCCGGCCGCAGTAGATATGACTGTCCTGGTAGAAGTAGATGAGGTCCACTAGCAGCTCGTTGCATGTCGCACACTGGAAGCACTGGGGGTGCCAGCAGGAGCCGTGGCCAGCGCGGGACGCAAACACTGCTATATCACCTCCACATATCTGCCTACCACACTGGAGGATGGAGAGAGAGAGAGAGAGAGAGAGAGAGAGGAAAAAGTTAGATTCAGGTATTCAAGATTCAGGAAAATCAGGTACCAGCATGCAGAGAGTTTGTCAGTGGTGATTCATGATTTAGGGGAAACCATTAAAAACGAGAGGGTTCAGAATCTCATTTATAATCTCAGTCTCGCAGAAAAATGTTCTTTTCACTGTACCACTGCAGTGACAAAATGTAAAAAAAGCCTTGTAAGCGAACAAGCTCGTAGCTGTTTTAACTAGTCTTGCAGGTTAGGTCTGTCTGATAATGAATATTGTCAAGGACACATAAATCTAGGAAGTCTTGTCAAGAAAAAAAACAAGTTAAATAAAAGTGACACTAAATACAAATGTTTTTTGTGTATATGCACTACCTTTGGCATCACTGTCACTGAAATCACAAACACCCCAATAGCTTCAGTTACACTGCAGTAAGTCACTTCCATTCTTGTAAAATGGGTCTTTGTAAATGGGTAGCGGCTCTCAAAGGCTTTCTTACGTTAAAACCAGGTCTATCAAGTCACCTAAGCAACCTTATCGCCGTCTACCTTTCCAGCTGAAGAGAAAACAACAAATCTACCAGGTCAAAAGAAGGTCAAAAACTTTTATGAGGATCTGAATGCAACAAATTCCCCTCTACTCTGTTCGACTGAGAGCGTAGCAGGCAAAGCCACATCTGTTCGACAAGTTCATAAATCAAGGCTAGATGAAACAAAATGTCGCTCCCAGCCTCCACCACACCCTCTCAGCAAGCATTCATCAGCCAGGGTGCGCTCAGAGCACTAGAACACGGCACAACACTTCAAACACTGAGGCGAAGGGGCGGCTGAAATACATGCGGCTTTATGCTTTCCATATGGCGCCATGCTTGGGCAGCACAGGTCTGTTCTCTACCAGCTGGTGAGGAATTATTTCAAAATTGTCTTTTTAATGGAGGTTGCACAGCTCTTTTTTATTTGTACGCCTCACTATGATTTGCGCTGGCATTTAGCACAGCAGGGAACTCGGCAAAAAAACTGAAAAGACCTATCGTAAAGGACCAGTTTGGTAAAAAGTCTAATTTAAGAGATACGATAAGAAAGAACTTTCCCGAAGGAAATTCGGAACAAGAGGAAATAAAGATATACAATAAGTGTTGATAAAGAACAGAACAGTAGAATATTGCAAATATAATATCAAAATAACTCTAACAAAGTAACAATATAACTATATCAGATAAAATAAAATAACCTTATTAGTGCAAGTGATTATGAAATTATAATTTAGAAGATTTTTCCTTGTCCAAAATGAGTCAATCTGGTAAGACGTGTGGTGTCAGGCTTACTTAATTGGCTTTCCTCTGGAGCTCTGGAGCTAATGTAGCAAACATGTAATTATATGCAGTTTTCACTGTGCTGATTGGTGTAAATCCCACCAATCCCCGCTATGTAAACTGCATGCAAATATCCTGCACTCGTCTCAAACTGAGACAAGCTGTTGAGCAATCTCAGATGTGGTTTCAAAGGTATAGACAAAATGATTTACTCTGCTTCACTGTACCTGCTGGCAAATGGCTCCAGTCATGGTGACGGGGAAGAGGCGGACATTGCCGCGGCCCAGGTTCTCTCTCTTCCTCTGCTGGCTAAACAACCTCAGCTCCTTCTTCTCCTCATCGTCCAGGGAGTTACAGTACTGGGGCTACACAGACACACACACATACACACAATGTTTAGAAACCTGGGCCAAATGAAAAAAGCACAGGTTTTTGGAGTGTAAGGAACAGGCAGAGTGATCATACTACTGTCCTGGAATGGACTTCTTAATAAGTTTAAAAATTTAATCTACACATCTTTCCCCTTTACTTTAATGTAGTTGATCAGTCAAGGCATGCTAATGCTACTCTGCTAATGCATCTAGCAAGTTATTATTACAAGCAGTAAGTTATTTATCTACAGTATTTATATGCCAGAATTTTGTGTTTTCAGCATCGTATGTTTGGTGCAGATTTTTTATACGAATTTTAGTTTACACTTTATATTTCATGTTGTTCTATCCTTGTGTCTCTGTGTGTCTGTGAAGTCATAACACAGCAGTCTCCTCTGGGATCAATAAGGTGTTCTGATTATGATTCTGAAGTTAAGGAACTTTCATATACAACAAAATGGCATAAAGTGTCAGGTACCACACAAGAAAGTACAGACGTGAGCTGTGGGGGTGCTGAGGGGGCTGCTTCCAGCTACTTCCTGCAGCGTAAGACCTTAAGGTGCCCAGGGGGGGTGTTGTAGACTAGTCCTGTCACTGCAGCTTTAAATTATACTTTAAATAAAAAAGAAAATCATCCAATGCAATAATGTCCCATGTTTGGAACACCTTTGTTTATTTGTCAACTATCATGTTCGGTGTGTTGAGTGTTGAACCTCAGCATGTAACTGTGATGCAATCAGCTACCGTGCCACATGCCAACAGTCTGACTCAGCACCCCCGACATAAAAGACCTTCTCGCTTCGCTGCAAGCAAGTCTACTTAATAAGACTCAACAGCGTAATGCAAATGACTGATAATATAGGCATGCTGCTTTAATTATGGTAATTTAGCTTAGTAGCTTCAGTGTGAAACTCATGCAGCTTTGATTTTCGGCCAAGCTGTTGCTTTAATCATGGATCTTGGTGTGTGGACTACGGGTGGAAGGTGTAATGTTTAATGTGAAGGCCCCTGACCTCACTGTCGTGGGCTGGGAGCTGATGAAGAAGCTGTTTAATGCGATATCTCTCTCCTGGGCTGTTCACATAGGGCACCTTATCCTCAGGAATACAGCTGAAGTACTGATACACCTGCACACACAAAGACACAGAGTGAGTTATACGGTATACATAGAAACAAACACAAACACACGTCATTATTTAATGGATCGTAAGATGTGGGGTGTGTGTGTGTGTAAGCCGTTGAATAATGAGATTCAGTCCAGTGTTCAGTAAAGTGTAACCCGAGTTCTCTCAGCTTCCTGCTCAGTGAAGAGAAATGCGAGCTCACAGTGAACACACACAATAGACAATACACACTCACTGGCTCAGTTACTGCTGCTCTTACCTGCTGCCATTGTCCAGTACGAGCCTGATGCTCAAACACACTAGAATGAGGCATGCATGGAGAGTACCCTGTTTTATACAAAGGGTGACACCATGCAATGCTCTCTAAAGCTTATAAATGAATTATAATTGCTGTAGCTGCACACTCTTAAAGCAAATACATATAAAGCAAATAAGAGGTTTTGTTTTGAGAGTTATCTCAAAAAACTGGATGTTTATGAATTAAGGAAAAGTTTCATGTTTCATCTTTATGTAGCAAACACAGGGTTCTGAAACATGAGTAGAACATCGAACTGGGCGTTCTGATCACAGATGCACGGCGACTAGTACTGGTGCAGCAATTAGTATGGCTTTCAGTGTGACTCTGAGATCAACTGTGATCTGATCGCGCAAATCACCCTCAGAAGTGACCAAGGATCTGTATAACCACATTTGTAACCACATTTGTAATGTGAATTATAAATCGCCCAGATTCGTGGCCAAAAGCAGCTGGGACCACCTAATCAGCTGCATCATCATAAGGGAGGAGAACAGCTGTACAGTTTCATTCTTTGTAAGCAAACTTAATAAGCTGCATTTGCCCTTAACCCTTAACCCATGCAGTCTAAACATTTGAAATTACAAGTACAGTTACACAAACAAGGAATTTTGGCAACAAATGGAGTGAAAGCAGCTTGCAGTTCACTTCCTCTGGTCATAAAATCAGATCACCTGTGGTCCCTGGAGATGCACTTGGAAATGTCAGGTGTAAACAACTGTCCACTTTCTGTAATGTCACTCAAAATAGGTAAAGAGGCATTAGGAGCTTCTTTTAAACCTTTTAAACAGCAATATCTAAATACCTGCTTATATTAGTTTATATTATAGACTATATTAGTATATTATTGAAGCATCCATAACCACAAATGAAAGAGTCCGGTGTGCTATGTAGGTATAAGTTTCAAAACATAATATTTACTCCACAGTTCAAATAACCTGTTTTTTCAGGACTGCGACGTCACAACCCCCTTTACTTATAACTACCCATTCATCCTACAATAGTTTAGCCCATCCGTTCACATTGGGTGGTCCAACGCAAAGCTAGCTTGAGCGTCCACTGACCTGTTCAGGCTTGAGGCCAGGCGGGACCCAGGCATACTCCTCCGAGGCGCAGCCCGAGTCGTCGTCCGAGATGGAGTGCCTCTGGAAGTCGGACACTAGCTTCATCATCATCTTCTCCAGCTGACCAGGCACCGCACGAACCGCATGCTCTTCACGCACACACTTACAGTGCACACAGATCTTTCTGCAGCAGGAGAAAGGGGGAGTTTGTGAGGACACGGCAACACTGGACACCTTAAACTCACTTGTTCTTGGATCACTGTGAGACTTCCTGTGGATCAGTAAAACAGGGAATTTGCAGAAAGATAGTAACTTAATTATTCCATAATTATATGGCTTTACTGTAGTTAGTAATATACCCTGTGGGGGATCTTCTGACAAAATTCGAGCCAGAGATAATCTCCAGTCTTGAATATAAATTTGAATAGAACAGTGAGAAAATTAGCACTTAATTTAAAAAAATGTGTATCTAGTTAAGATATAAGATGACTATTGCATTTGTAAAGACTCCAAAAAAGGACTTTTAAACAGGCAAACAGGGGATGTGTCACAACATGTCAGACCAGACTCAGACTCCTAATACGCTTGTAGGCAGGGAAAATCCTTCTTTCTGGCAAAAGGCGAGACAGCAGTGTTGCGTGACGCAGCTCTGAACAGCGCTACACTGAGTGTGGTTTTAAATACAGTTCTAACTGAGAGGCTCACTGGTAGGAGGTACAAGGGGCACTAACATGACTTAAAGTGAAACAAGTTATAAAGCATTATTCAATACATTATTTAAGCTCTAATTTTACACTACCTGGCCTCCAGCTAGCAGTTTCATAACTGTTAGTCGGGTATATTTGTGCTTATTTCCTCCACGATTTGGTAAAAAAATATGAACATTTTGTGACAAACACAGATGTTAAAGAGCTGCAAATCTGAATAACCAACTATTACAGAAAATGTAATTTGATATTATCACAAATCAAATTCCAGTAGTTCTAATTAAACAGTGTTTTAAGTTCCACCAGTTTCTTCTCAGATATGACTGTTAACTGTTAACTTACTGATTCTTCCCAAATAGGAAAAAATAGTAGAAATATATCTTAAACAGGATAAATAAAGATAGGCTTCACAGGGTTTGTTGGTTAAGTATATGCTTTGTTCTTACTTTCATCACTTCTCTTCCTAGAACTGTCTTAGTCTCATCCTCATGTAAAAATTAGGCCTGTCCCAAGTTTTACAACAGTCAAGCTAAAGTTAAAGTTGTGAAGATAAACACAAAAGTTAATAAAGAAAAATAGCAAACAGGTATTCACAAGTGTAACAAAGCTTTTAACAGTGGAGTTTATGGCAGGAGCACCTCACTGGGGAATGATGTAAATACTGTAAGGCAAATCTACTCCTGCCACGTTTGAATGCTGCTGCTACAATTGTACTAAAACGTCATAGTACAGCTACGCATGACTCATGGAGCTCAACAGCCAGTGTTCTCTTACTGTCGATGGAGCACTTTGTTTGATTTATGTTATTTATGTTATGTTGAGACATTGCTTAGTAGAAAACACTAAGAAAAGTGTGTTTCAAGCGTTCCTTGCCCAGAGTGTGAGCAGTGTGTAATACCACCCCCTCATATTCTGATATCATGATTTTACCCCTAGTAGGATATTTTAGATATTTTTCTTATTTTAAGAACAACTGTTTTTTTTCTGTATTGATCTAGCAGAATTAAACAGTTCCTGACGACTGTAAGAACGATCAATTCTCAGAATCGCTTTGTCTCACATGAAAAGTGTTTGTTTGTTGCCATATACAATACACCCATTTACCACAATATTATTGACAAGCATCCGTCAGGCTAGCGCTGTGCGATATGGCATAAAATTCATATAGCGATATAAATTGAACTATAGACGGTAGACGGTATATATTGCGGTATATTATTTGATCTGTAAATTTAAATCCATAGCAAAGGCATTGCTGTACTTACCTTAATATATTTTTTATTCCTGAACAAATACAGTCTACAAACCCAAATCAGAACAATTTAGGATCAGCTTTTTTTGCATGGATATGGGAAAGCCTGCTTATCAAAATGCTGTGTGTGTGTATGTGTGATTTCTCTCTCCTTGGCACTTTAATGGCCCTATGTCCCAATACTTTTGGCCACTCTAGATTCACAGTGCCTCTTAATGGACAAAAGCATTGTGATGTAATGCGTCCCAATACTTTTTTCTCTCCTCCCTATTGTACAGGAAATAACGTCTTGTTTTAGTCAACGAAAATTGAAGAAGTCTCTTTCTTGTTCGTCAACAATATTACATTATATATTTTACTATGGTTATTGTCATGTGACCTAGGCGTGGTTCCACGGAGGTTACGCGACTGTCATTTTTGCGAGGAGTGGATGTTTCTGTGGTAGGCCGGTGTAATCAAAATCTCTCCCGTTGGCCAAATTTAAATCGCATACCGTATATACCGTTTATACCGCACAGTACTACGTCAGGCCCTTCACCAAATCAATACAACTATGCCAGCAGTGTCTTACAGTGGGGATATAAAGCTGTCAGACACACAAACACACACTCTTATGTCAGAGCAGGTATATATTCCATGCCCATGTGTTGATGTGGTGGAGACGTGATATCATGTGTGAGCCCCCGGCATTCCTCAACACTGTCTGACTCAATCATTGCGACTAAACCCTGTTATTAGCACACACACTCACTCACACACACATACACACAC
The DNA here is from genome assembly GCA_037974405.1 of Brachyalestes nurse. NCBI lineage: Eukaryota > Metazoa > Chordata > Actinopteri > Characiformes > Alestidae > Brachyalestes > Brachyalestes nurse. The sequence continues at coordinate 3,016,351 of JBBPCY010000018.1, forward strand.
ACACACACACAGGACTGCACGATTCGTAAGCTCCATTACACATATTTGTCAATGGAATTTAGAAGTGTTCTCTTCTGGATGGTCTTCAAAGTTGTAAGCATTAAATCAGATTAAATGAGAGTAAAGGTTAAATCATGACAAAGTATTCCAGCCCATCTTTGCACAATAATACTTCTGTGAACCAGGAAACTGCACAGAATTCACTGCAAGGGTGGGCAATATGGTAAATATATAATATTATTATTATTATTATTATGTTAATATTATTATGACAGCAAGGAAGAAAGATATCTGAGCCACCTTTCTCGAACAACCCATTTCAGAACAGAAAGTGATGTGGTAATACCACAGAGCAGCTACCTAAACCAGAGACAGCATGCTTATGTTTCAACCCAGAAACATTATACTGGATTCTCAGTTGTGACGTCGTAGTTCTTGTTGTAGCTTTAATAAATTGCATGTTTACAGCCCATAAATCACTTCTTCCTAAAATAATAAAATGACTAAAGCTCGCCACATAAAGTAGCCCACTATAGCCTATGATTACTGCAGCATGTTATTACTATACTTTGTGATTTCTGCATAACTTTGTAATCACATCAAAACAATTTAAGCCTTCCTTCATGGTCCGTAAGGGGAGCATCGAAGGCCACAGCATGGTTTTATCAGAAATGCAAAAGAAACAACATGGACTACACATGAAAAGAAAATAGGTTCTGAAACAAATATGATTGCTCACATAATCATATTTTTTGAAGCAAGAGGCCACTGTTGTATCGGACCAAAATCCTTACACCCCTAACCGCTATCATTTTAGATATCTGATATGCAGCATTACTCATAATATACTTTGTTTCTGAGATTTAACAAGTCAGAACAACATCTCCAACATAACCACATTTGAAAACACTATTTAAAAATACAACTTTTTAAACATTTCACACACTGTGCAGCACCACAACTTACTATCAGTCTCAACAGAGAAAAACACACACCAATGCCATTTATAGCCTAATTTACTGTGACAATATCATCACCCAGCCTTAATTCACGCAAGTAAATTTTATTCATATAGTGCATTTCCCAGAAAAGTCACAAAGCATTGTACAAAAATGAATGAAAAAGAAAAAGAAATTATTTATACTATTTATATTATGTCAGTACTGTACATTTTATGCTCAGATTTCATTAGGGCTGCTATATAATGAGTGTATTTTCATTATATAGAATTTTACTACTGATCCCTAGCAACCCTAATGAAATCTGAGCATAAAATGTACAGTACAGACACTTAGCATCAAACATTTTAAAATGAATTCATAGAAATGCATAAATTATAAGAACATCATCTTATAATCTACACAGAATATGCACACCCAGCAACACACACAGAGCTGCAGACAGACGTGCAAATCGTTCATGTACCACAAACACAAATGAACGAGTTAAACATGTTTCACCGTCGCCGTTACACACTCAGAAACCACAGTGCAGGAAAAATGATCCGCTTCAATCAGAACAGTCAATCATTCAAGCTATCCTTGCACAATAAGCATCCGAACTGGAGATGCCATCAGTAGAAAGAAATTCATGTCTGATAGCATTATATAAGGGTAATATTATAAAAGCTGTCACATCAATCAGGCAAAAGGACTTTAAAAGCATATACGCACTGAATGCAGAGAGGTTTCCAGAATTAGGTTGCCAGATTGTGGAAAAACAAATGCTGAGTTCAGATTTAATTCTGCTCTTGCCTCACTGTGACCCGTCGCTTCAGAGCCGACCGGCGGCTGCCCTCTCTGTGTAAACACTGCAGCACTGACTGCACAGTGGTGAGACATAGAGAGAGAGAGGGAGAGATGGGGAGGGCGTGCCATAGTTTAAGGGATTAGTGGAAATACCCGCACACCTCCAGAGTGACCCTGACTCCGCCCCGTTTTGATAGAAAATGAGGTCACTGTCGTCAGTCAGGCCCTTGCATACACACTGTGAGTGAGAGGTGAAGGAAAGACACAAAATGAATGTATGTTAATTCCCTCCCTCTCTCTCTTTCTGTAAATCATATAATACAAACTCAGAAGAAAGTACAGCACACTCAGCACTGTTGCCAAACTAGTGGGGATCAGCCAGCTTAAAGAATGCAACAAAGCGGTGTTATAGGCTTGAACAGCCTCGTAAGCATCAGGTAAAAAGCCATTCCAAGCTTACATTTCGAACTGTGAAGACGGGAATTTGACAGACATCTACATTCCACAGACATTAGGACGATTTGTTAATTATTATTGTGACTTTGGCCGTTGCTATACTGATATTGCTGAAGGCTGCTCGTAATATGCAAATAAGCTTCTAACCTATCAAAACTGTGAATATTTTTTACTGTGAATATTTTGATGAATTGAGGTGTATATATAATTCAACAGCAGTGAACAGTGTTGGTCCAAATAATGCAGATCCATTTTCAACATCACAATACAGAAGAATCAGGGCATCACTGAAAGAGAGAACACCCACACTAGCAGGATCTCACTAATGTACAAATGTTAGTAGTAACAAATGATATGTATATGAAGTAAAACTAAATATTTGGTCTTATTTTAAGATATTAATACGACAACATAACAATTCCGTCCATATTTTGTCCATATCATGCGGCTGTATAAACCAGCATTAACTAAACTAGATACATTTCTGCGAGTAAATGTGAAGTATGATTGCATGGTTGATATGAAATCCATAAACCAAGCGGTTTATGGGTAAGGTCAGCTAAACATGTTACAGGATTAACGGGCTGATTAATTAAAATCTTTTTATATATAACTGACCTGAGCTATAGTGTCTTGAAGTCTGTTTATGGGTGTGCTGTGTGTTTACCTCTGCGTTTGTTTCTTTGTGTTTGGGTTTTTTGGCTTTTGGTTCGTTCCCCGCCCCCTTAACTGTGATGTCACAGACTCTCTCTGACACACATTTTAAAGGTGACTCAACCATTCTCTCTCTCTCTCCATATATTACTGAGGTTTCTCAGCCATGTTTTAAATGATCAATACACACAACAACTGATCATTACAGAGTTTTGACATTGAAACGGTTCCAAAAGTTCACATGAGCTTGGACTAAAAGGGGCGTCTTTTTTGACTATAATAATAATAATAAAAATAAAACTAGAGAAGAACAGTAGTGTGATTACTGACACAATCATATGAATTAGAGAACACCATCTTGGACCATAGTGGACTATGGTGGATCTACAAAGTAGAGGTTTCTAATAAAGTGGGTATTTAGTGTCTAGCTAACAGAGATCCATGCATCATCTGAGCTACTTATTCTTAACAAGAGCTGTGAGTGGTGCTAGGCAGTGTTGTGCATGAACGCGTTCAATGAACGGCGTTCATTGAACACGTTCCTATTTTTCGTGAACACTGAACTGAACGAGTCGTTTTACAAATTATGAACGCAACCGTGAGTGACGTTCACTCTTGCGAGACTGAACACGGTTCATGTTCTACGATCGCAGTTAGTGATGGGAAGTTTGGATCTTTTGGCACTTGAATCAGAATCAGAAGAGCCGATTCTTTGTAGTGAATCAGAGGCGAGTGAGCCTACTCCCATCAACAAAGAATCGGCTCTTCTGATTCTGATTCAAGTTCGGACGCCTCGGCAGAAATACACGTGGGAAATAAACGTATGAAAGGGACATATTTATGTTTAGTACAGCTAAATACTGGATGTCTGAGTTTTAGAGCTGTACATTTTCACTAGTTTGATAAGGTTTTTAAAAAGACAACGGCTGTTAGTTTTTTAGTTTTGTTATTTTCTGAGTGCTTTAAAAGATATGTCTTTCTGAATAAAAATTCCATATACAGTATACCTGCACCTTATTTGTCCACTTTCATCATAACATGATGCATTGCTTAAATGGTAAGATCTCAACCTCAAAATTGTTTTTCAATGTAACTTATGTCTGTGATTGTTCAGTCGTATGACAGATAGAAGGAGAAGATTGAAGGAGGTTTAGAAGGACCTCGTATTGAGAATGTAAAAAAAAGAAAACGTGAACTAGTTCATTTTTGAGCTGTGAACAAAAATAAAAAAAAAAAAGTATTTGAATGAACTGTATTTTGAACTAGTTCTTTTTCAGTGTGAACTGGCACAACACTGGTGCTAGGGCACCCCTCACAACCCTTCATAGGGCAAAAAGTGGAGAAGCATTGCAGAATTATGGGTATGGATCTAAAGAAGCAAAGATACAGGAAAGGCTCAGTGTTTTCAGTGTCAGAGTGCTTCACCAGCCTGAACCACAGATTATTTAAACACTACTCTCTCTCTCTCTGTCTCTCTCTCTCTCTCTCAAAGCAGCACAACTCTTTCCCCATCAATTTGCTCCATTCTGCACTCAAAATGTCCTTTTAAGGAAGAATAATCACAAAGTCTTTGCACCAAACTGTACGGCCAAAAATGTGTCAGAAAGTCCAACAACACTGTATCAGTGACTGGAATAATAAGCACTGAGCAAAGGTCGAATCTTAACTGAAAAGGCATTGTAGCTACCAAGAGGTGAAAACTGTGGCTTTCATGTCAGTGTTATAGTCTATAATCTTTGAAAAAATTTATGACAGAGTGTTGTACACACACACACACACACACACACACACACACACAAGCTCGCTCTCCTGTGACTTTAGGAGTGGTGATTTTAGCCTCAGAAGTCAAAGTTATCAAGATAAGAAAAGTCTGGGTTTTTTTTATAATTTGACATTAATTATATCTCACTAGCTCACTGGAGCAAGAGGAGAAACTTTGTGGAAAATGCATATTCTAAAGTTTCCACCAATACCAGATTTGCATATTTGCATGTATAAGTATACATGATTTTAATTAAATTGAACATTTTTGTATGTATACAGAACAAAAAAAACCACATGATCTGAGTGTTCGTCATTTACATTTGAGGCGAAATATTGAACGTAAATGTACATGCACTTCATTAACATTTACATTACTTCCAGTATTAGGAAGGTGCACTTGTCCAGAAATACTTGCAGGTTAATACGTTAATTACAGAAATACTTGAATGTAGTATTACAAGTCTTGACTGATGACTAAACAGCATGGCGCATTTGCCTGGTGGATCAAATGTCAGGGAGGAAGGGAGCAGTGTTACCCACTATGCTATCCAAACACCATTAAGTAAATGACCATGTAATTAATCATGTGTCTCAGTTCAAAAGGATCATAGGATGAAACTTTCATTTCCTTCACTATTTTAACAATGAATGTGATCTACAATGAAAACATTGCTAAGTTTTCAAAAATCTGTTTACTTTTCTGTTTTTCTGTTTTTACTCTGTTTAGTTTTCTGTACTCAAACTGAACTGTTTTTGCAGATTAGAAATGGAGCAATGTTTACCTGGTGCTTTTTTTATTTAAAATAGCTAGGAAAATTAATATTTCATCATACAGTTCACATATGCAACAAAACCACAAAAACTTACTTTTGGAAAGTCACAAAAACTAGCCGAATTACATATACAGTATCTATCTATTCAGCCTACAGCAGCTGAGATATGCCCAATCACACTAAAGTTATAAGGACTGTTTAAGACTGGACTGCTTTCTGATTTTCAGATCAGTCTCAAAGGCACAGTAAGAAAAACTATTTCCTTTCAAATAAACTTTAAAATATACTAAAATACTTTTTTATTTTAGGAGAGTTTGCAAGATGGTTGTGTAAAAATGTTTTTTAATGCATAAAAGCACACAGACATCTTAACTGGGATACAAATAAAATACAAAAATGTAAGAAATATAATAAAAATGTAAATATAAATATAACAAAAAAATGACTGTAAAAATGCAGATTTCTAGGGGATAAATATTATATAAGTGTATCACTTATCCCTATTGTTCCCCAGACAGGGCAAACAAAAAACAATTAACACACTTACACTCAGTCCTAGAGCAGTGTGGGCACACAGAAGCTTAGGATCAGCACAGGTCGGCGAGGCTGACCATGCTGGGTTAAGCTGTTTGGCTAAATGCCCCGTGCCCCAGTCTACAAACACAATCTGGACACAGCTGTGTGTCCTCAAGATGGTGTGTGTGTGTGTGTGTGTATATGTGTGTGTGTGTGGTCATGTGGTATGGTAGCATGCAGTAAGTCCACCATTAACAGCTGCTGACTTTAAACACACACACACACACACACACACACACACACACACACACACACAGACCCATCCATTTTACAGTACAGTTTTTCTGACAGCTGTCACTGTTTTGAATGACATCCAACTTTTTTTACACTTGTATTCTGACTGGATGCCAACCAAAAACACAGCAACCTTAATGTGACCCCGCAACACCACATCTGTTATGATGATCAATCCACCATAGCTTCTGATACTGGATTCCTGGTGCTGCAGCAATCTGGCAACCCTGATATAAGTTAATTCTGGGCTAACTTTAGCTGGATGTGGCTGGACAACACAGTTAAAGTGATAGTTCAGGAATAAAGCTTTTTTTTTTATTTGAGATTACTGAGCTACTGAGGGATGTGGGATAGTCTTTTAAATTAGGGGGGCTGAAATTTTAAGTAGTGTACATAGTGAAGTATTTCATTAAATTGACACAAAATAGAAACATATAAAGCTACAATTTGGAGAGAGAGAGAGACGGTAATATATACATGTACCAACACATCAAACCACTAATGAACACTGGTCTCTCCCCTTCTGGATGAACAGAGATGAGCAGCAACCAATCAGAAATTTGGAGTGTTAACCCAGTGTGTCACACCCATCAGAAACTGACATTCAACACCTAAACACACACCTGGCGAGATACAATTAATGTATTAAAAAACTAATATATTATACATGTCATTTTTTTAAAAAGTTTTTTTTGTTTTTTATTTAAGAGCATATTATGTCACTTTGGGCCATAATAGCTACAGCAGATATGGAAGATATATATCAGTAGAATATAAAATTAAACTACAAATCCCACCCTAACATGGCCTTTGCCTATTTTAAGTTGAATTATTTTATAATTTTTACATTTTCTTTCTTTGTAATTTCAGTTCAATAATCCTGAAAACACCCTCATCACCCTCACCTTCCACATCCTGTGTGGAGTTTGTGATGATTTGTATGTACTTAACGAGTAGCCATAAGCTTCCATTACTTGTAAGCTACATTAGCCTTGCGACCCTTAAAGCACCCATAGGCAGATGTGAGTCCTGTTGCCAGTCATTTGGGCTCTGTTTCGTCTGCTAGTTACATCACAGATTTCTGTGAAAACATGTGCCGACTGCCATATTTGACGGGTCATCTTGGGCTACAGGTGGCTGCATTTGTGTAAACACCGAACACAAATGGCTGGCAGCAGTTAATCCCACCATGTGATGCGGGGCAGAAGAAAGGGGGCCGTGGGCAGACATTTGAGGACACAAACACAACATACCTTTTGATCTACAAGCTGCCTTATCACCATTACAGCAAGTTCATACCATGATTCTAATATCTTCACATTATTGCTATTAAAAGTTTGCAAGCTGATTGCCATCTTTACCAAATTTCATTTTCCTTTTTACTTGGTGATCATTTGAGTATATTTAGCAGCACTTAGTTTTATGAAACTCCTTTTATGAACAAAGAAATTTGACAGATGTCTAAACTACTGTTAAAAGTACATATTGGAACTCTTATCAGCTGAAGGTGGCTTAAACGCCTGAAAGGTTTGAGTGTTGAGTTTTGACAACACAGCAAGGGGATAAAATGTGTATTCTTTGGCATTACTCGCAAGATAGCACTGCTACATCTGAATAAATACATTGATCCTTCAATTTATTATATTAAAAAGCCCATATCATGTAAAATCAATTTTGTAAAAACGTTGTTAACAGTTTTGAAACATTCACTTCACAGTCAGTATGATATATAGAAACTCAGCTGCAAAAACAGCCTGTTTTGATGATGCCCTAAAAACCAGTATATTTACATTATGCCTACCTATTCTGCCTGCAGCGGTTTAGCCCCTCCCATTCACACTGAAGTTATAAGAAGTGTTGGACTGCTTTTTGAACGAGGCAGAGGATAGCCAATCAGAACAGGCCATTTGCATATGTCAGTCTTAATTGTCCAGTACCAAAAACACAAAAAAACCAGCCTGCTTACTTCTAAAGGTTAAAGAGTTGTTAGAAATGCAAAAATTAATTTAATATAATATAAAAAGCACACAAGTTAAAAGTGGACCACTGAGGAAAACATAAAACACAAGAAAAATGTGGGACATGAGCCCTTTAAGTTACTGCAAGGAACCAAAAGCAGACTGGATTATTAAAAGCTGTTGAAAAGCCAGACGTGCCCAGTATTTTAACCGCCGGTGTATCACTTACCTGAAAATGAAGTAAATGAGTGGCTAATTTCCAGTAAATACAGGACTGTGATCACTACAGCAGTAAAAGTACCCACTGCTATTAGCTCTAGCTCGGCTGAAGGCTTTAGCCTGATGCATTAGCTCATTAGTCTGCCAGAGGAATCTGTGTGCCTCTAATTGCCGTCATTATATGCAGTGTCAAACCTGTCTGGCTAAAATTAGACCACGGCTCCATTTTTAAACACACCGGGAACATGAGCCATTTGCTACATTATTGTAGCTGCCAATAGCAGGATGTTCTACTCAATGGATCAGATGATTAAAAAATGGCTTAACTCTAAGTAGTTATTGGGTTATAGTTTCGTTTATAGTAGTTTCCCTTTATTTCTTAATTAACCAAAGTACATAAAATATTTTGTGTTGCAGAAGAATGTAGCGGCTTCCTTGTTTTTCCATAATAATACTAGCAGAATAGAAATGAATATTAAATGTATACTATTAAAAATATATGTAATATAATGTAAATAACATGCTTTTTTATAAAAGCTAGTTGTAATAGATTGCATGTAACATCATGAACATGGGCATAGCCAGCCCTCATCAATAGCACCATTTATTTGATTGTTTCATATTTAGAGAGTTTTACATTGCTTAAAAAACTACTCATACAGCAAAGGAGCTTCAAGAACTGCACCAGAGACATATATGAAAAAAAACCCCACAGTTTTAAATAAATATCTCTTCTTTCATGGCCAACTCAGCCCAGAGTAACATATCAGCTATAGCCACCCTTATCATTACTTTATTTTCTCAAAGCCCAAACAACATTAATGCTGCAGTACCTCAGATCACCATGTAGTCCATGATTCCTCTCATACATCCTTCACTTTCCAGAATCCAAAATTCAGCCTGAACGTTGAGGATTAGAATTCACTAACAGGGGGATTGATCTTAACTAGCTAACAACTCCATAAAGAAGTGTCAGAGCCCGCTGTGCTGAGTCAAACCGGTGGCTCTCCCTTCGTCTTTCTCTCTCTGTCTCTCTGCTCCGTTTACTTCCCTTTGCCCCCGCAGGCCTGTGCGGCTCACACCGAGGGCCCAGACAATAGGTGACTTTGCTCAACTTGCGCAAACGTCACCCCTCCCCTCCACAGCCCTCTCTTTCTTTCTCTCTCATCTCCCTTTCTCTCCTCCCTCGCTCACTCCATGTTTCATATTTCACCAGGACTCTTTCAGCACTCTTCAATATGTACGGTCTATGGTGGAGGAAGGGAGATGTGTGTTCGTCACTCTATAAGATGTGATACTTGAGAAGGCAAGACACATCTAACGCGAGACGTAGAAGCTCCATTAGATACATGCAGGGTCAAGTGACGTGTTTTAGGGTGATTAGGTAAAGACAGTTAAGCATAAAGTCTTGAACAATGTGTCAAAACTTCAATACTACAATATGATAATACTTTTATACTTATTTAAAAAGGCTTGCACTGTGCTGATTCTGTATTCTGCCTCTAGTCGAATCAAATTACACCTGCTAGTTTGACCCAGATGGGCAAAAAACATAACTGAGACATACAGGTGAGGTCTGTAATTTATATGTGACCTTGCGCTGGGAAGACTTAGTACAATGTATGGGCAACTTTTCATGTTTTTCTACCATTCATTACACTGTTAGGCCATATTCTATGTGCTTATCCCCTAACAGCACGACGAATGAGGTCATGTTTAGATCCTGTAGTTACTCATTTAGTTTATGTAACATTTGGAAAGTTTTATCAGAGATCAGAGACGTTAATTGAAGAGAAATACTGCCAATTTTACAAAATTTCAGCATAATTAAATGGTTGGGATGTAAACAAAATCATCTGGAGTGGTTTGAGGTAACATGCTCTGTCCTACAGAAAATTACAGACTAAGAAATGCTCACAGTGGTGAAGATGTGAACCAGATATCTGGAGAGTATGAAGCCTCAAAAAGCTCCCTAACAGAACGTCAGAACATAAAACGGTCATGTAAACCCTGCTTTCACCCTGCTTATTGTATATTGTTGCACAGTAGTTTTGGAAAAAAGGCTTGGCATAAAACATGTTTTTGAAATCTATTCATGGCACAACGTATAATACAGCAAAATAAAAACTACATGTGTATGTCAGCGGTTGTTTTGGATTGTAAAGAAAATTGCTATATTTCTGCATACATTGAAATAAGCTTATTGTAATCGCAAAAAGTCTGAATTTGTGCACTTTTCAACATTGAATCACTTCACATTAAGTCAAATTCTGCAAAATTAAAGTGGAATTCACCTTTAAGCTGTAAGCTGAGAGTTTTGATCACAACTGTTTTTAATTTTTCCATAGTACTGTGTTGGTATCCAGCATTCTGACAGTACACCTGGTATCAATACTGAAATCAAAATGTTGGTACTGTGACAATCCATCTACATCTACCATGTACTTTTTATTGGCCCACATCCTACATTTTTCTTGTCTTATTTCTCTGAGGTCCAGTTATGACATTTTGTGTCCAGCTATCAAAAGCTGCCAAAGTTCATTTTTACATTAACATTTTCCAACCACTTTTAAAATGAAACAAGTTGTTTTGGTTACTGTGACTTCAAACCTTATCCATGTAAATGTGCTCTGTTCTGACTTGCCTGTATTGTGTTCAGGCCTATAACTTATAATAAATGGGTGGAACTAAACCGCTGTAGGTTGAAGAGCTACTCATGTCCTTATGGCAGGTAACAGGCAGGTCAAAAGTGCCAGTATCTTTGGTTTTATCTCCAAAACAGTGGTCCTGTGTTGCACTGCGAGAGAGGATTAAAGATGGCAATTGTCAAAGTCTTATGACCAAAGGTAGCCTGGGATAAAATTCAGTGCCGGAAATGAATAAGATCATCTCTCAATCAACCGACCGGAATGCAGCAAGTACTTATCACTTTGCTTAATTGTTTACCACTATAGTGACACCAGTTGTTAATGCATGCAGATGATACTTAATTCTAGTTTACTGTCTTGTGTCATAGCCTACATCATGCAGTCTACATACATCAAATCTGATGTCCTGCCCAAGTAAACTATATGGATGGTACACAGCGTGGTTTGCAATAAACTTATAAGATCTCACAGTCTGTAGACACCTGTACTTATCAAAGTCTCCATTCTACAACATCTGCTCTGAATGAAAGAGCATACCTTTTCAGACAACACTCTCAAACGTGAGTCACAACCAGTGTTTCAGATTCTCAAAAACAGATTTCCTGCAAACATCTTGCAGGATTTAACATGACTAAAGATCTAAAGAAACAGGGAGGGTGATAGCGAGGGTATGCCAATGCTGTAGGTGTGCCTTCTACACAGAAAATGCCAGGCACAGTGTTTTGCAGACATTACATATAGATGTTCATGTTGTTTCCACATCTGGACATTAATTTCTTCCTCCTCTCCTCAAGCTCTTGATACAATCAGCACGCTCAGAACTTCCTCTGCACACTGACAAGTTCAGCTTGGCTCTCATTTGCTGATGTTATTATAGTTTACGCATGATGCCACCAGAGCACTGGCGTCCACCCCAGACTACAGGATAGTGAGTCATAAACACTGAACACGTTTAATACGTATGATTCACAATCAGGGCGGCCCTGACAGGACTGGAGGTAGATCGGAAGGGTACAGATTAGATTCCAGACACCCCACACCGCTGGATATGTTCGGAAGATAATTGTTTAAGACCATGTTAGTATCATTTTTTGCGATTGCTAGGAAAGGCAAATCAGTCTAATTTCTTCTCCAATTTGTCCGATTATTTTCTAATGTGGTCCAGGTGTTTGTTTTCATATAAAATGAATGGAATTGCAATTGTTCCTTTTGAAAAATAACTGTTTTGCCTAATTTGCCTTAACCAAATAGAGCAATTATGGTGACGTAGGCATGTTCTAAATCATCCTGGGCTCAAAGAAACACTTTAAAGGCTATTCAATGAAAGGGTCTTTGGAAAGTCCAACACAAGGCTTAAGATGACACACTAACAACAAACCTGTCAATCAAGCCGTTACCACTCATCTGTTTGGCTAGAAAAAAAAGCCTTTGTCATCTTGTTTGTTGGTCTCTCCATGCATGTCAATCTAGCTTTTCTCATCCCTTCTTCCAGTTCACACGCTTTCACGTTTTGTAATGACTCAGGGCTCAGATTCCCCTGTAGGCCAACTTTCTTGGTACCTCTCCAGAACATGGTCCTCCAATAATGTTCCACTTCCATTAAGGTATTATAAGAGATAAGCCAGCTTACTTTGTATCTAACCCAAGATAATTACGAGCTTTAGTGTGAGAAGGCCTCAGCTGAACTAATGTGGCAACTGAATCTGTGGGATGAGCTCCCACTTGAGAAGAAGGGGTGGTGTTACCCTCACACCCTTGGACTGATGAATGATCCAGTAAGCTTTGCACTGGTAGCAATTAGCCTAGCACTTAGCCTGCCTGTCAATTGACGCTGCATCTTATAGGGCTCCATTCTGAACCGAGTTCTTATTCTTTATGTAGCAATGAAGCCTAACCCTAACCCTAACCCAATGAAGAAACTATGGTGCTAAAACATTTTTTAGGCTTTAGATTTGGTGAGTAGCAATGATGACGAGTAGCATTAAGCACTCTGACATTAGCAAGCTTGTAGCTACAAACTTATTGACAGATCAAAGGCTGACAGAATGTAGCAGACTTTTTTTTTTAAAAATCAAAATTTAAAATGCATATGGAGCTAAAGCAAATGGTAATTTGATTGGCAGCCTTTTGTTGCAGCATGGCTTGTGTTGCAGATCAGTTAAGAAACACGTTTCTCCTCTACATTTTGAGGTGCACTGATTTTAAGGGATGGACATTCGAATTCCCTGGGCAATACTAAATTGGAGTACCCCAGAAAATGGTGGCATCCCCACTTAGTTTACTGCATGGGTAACAAGTTGGTCTGAAACATCCTGGGATTTTGCGAGCATGTGCGTAACTTAATAAAGTGATCTCGCAGGCCAGACAACCTTCTTTATGATACATGTTGGTTCCATATGTGCCGGACGAGGCAATCTGGACAAGATGGATGGGTCCTTTGACACCCCGGCTAGAGTAGCTAATTTGGTGAGTTAGCAGGAAGATTTGATATAGAACGCTGTCTAGGAAACCCCATCTGTCACTGTCCTTTCATCTTAGGCCCTGGATTCTATTGGAAAAAACAGAACCACAACCCAGCTCGGGGTGTTTTGACATGTTTGCGCACAGTTTTAAAACATGGTTTGTATGAAGACAGTTGGGTTTGAGGAAAGATTATATATTCCAGATGCAACAGAAGGCCATACTATCTTGGGCATCAGTGATTAAGTTTCTTTCATGTTAACATGTTTATGCTAACCATGAATTTGCTCTGTTTATGGTCAGTCAGCAAAGGGGCTTATTTGTCCCCTTTAGGGTATTTGAGCCATGAATAACATCTCATTTAAATGAAATTTGAAAAACGAAGTGAAAATGAGCAAAAATCAACTGAAGGGGGAATCAGTTAGGACGAAAGACAGCTGAGAGGAAAGAACAGAGAAGCAGGCAGACACAAAATAAAAATGAAGGCAGATAAAATGAGCTAATACAAAATGAATGAGACAAATAGAGAGAGGGGGTAAAGCGTGCTGAGGCTGATGTCTCAATAGCTGCAGGCTTGGCAGCAGCAGCAGGACTTGAAAGAACTAATCTTATTAGTCTGACGGCCTGGACTGGACACAGAATGAGGGGCCAGACAGATGGACATGGGGGAGCAACATAGCATAGAAAGGAAAAGAAGGATGATAGGAGAACCCAGATGCCCTGAAACAAGTAAATGAAAGGGAAACTAAGGGCAAAAAGAACAGATACACCGACTCATATCATTTTAAGGTTTTTGAAAACTGTTTTTAAGGCTTTAGGTGCCAGAGAGATCTCTACAGGTATCCTGCAGGCTGGTTCCCATCTAAAGTTAGAGAAGAAATGCCAGTGTAAAGCCAATACACTCACTTCATGTCCACCAGTGCAGCTGTATAACAGCTGTTTGGCAAAGAGAGCTTGTGTTTGAAATGTTATGAGCCCACTTTACACACATGTCTGCCCTGATAATGCACTTGTTATTGCAAGCCATAGTTTGACAGAAAATCCCATTTTTCTTGAATGAAGTCTTCTTGGTGTCTGAGGTTTGCTTTTTTAGTTTTAAAGCTATAAGGCTCATGTAGGTAACAGGTAATAGAAGCTTATGGGCACCAAAAGAAGCATACATACTGCATGCCTAAATCTTTACATACTTTTCCCAAATCATCTTAAGAAATCTCAAATAGACTTTCATGGCATTATGCTGTCTATAAAAATGGATGGTATCACTATCATTTCAACAGTCTGAGAGACCTGACTTGGACAGACACTGATGTATAGCTTTCGAGAGGTGTTGGGGTTCATGGTGACCTTCTGCTTCGCTAATTCACTAATTACTCACACACATTTACACACACACACACACACACACACACACACACACACACACACACACACACACACACACACACACACAC
>JBBPCY010000018.1:3044954-3059954 GCA_037974405.1 Brachyalestes nurse
ATTACTTGCATGAAGTTTCCTAGCTTCCCATTTTCTGTTCCACCTTAAATGCTGCAGCAGTCCCATTCTGTCTCTAAATACAGACACTGGAATGTGATTGCTGCACCATTTAAGGTGGAACGGATGACTCGAATAAGCCTCTTAACATCTTCTTGCATTTCCCTCTCCTGTTTAAACGTATAGCAGCATAAACCTGTCCTGACAGGGACCGTGTCGGGCTGTCTAATCTGCACCAAGGTGAGGAAAGAGAAGGACGATGCAGCCCAAGAGGAATAAACTGGTCTCGTGCAAGACAAACAGTATATGCGCAGCTCGGAATCCAAAATGTCGATTTCTTCAGGCTGTGTGTGACCTTCAGAGACAACTTTATTTAGGATATGTGTCATTAGAGGCTGCCGTCTCTTCCCAAGGCTATGAAAATATCTCTGCTGTAGCGGAAAAAAATCTGCAGTCAAAACCAGCGGCGCAGTTCATTTTCAGCAGAAAGAAAAAAAGACAACACGCGTGTTTCAGGGATGCAGGTATTTTCTGCAGGGATTTCTCTGGCATCAGTGAATGCCAACAATGTTGTGGTGATTTTTTTATCCCACTTTCTCATCCAAAATGCAATTTAAATGCGTTATTCTGCGGCCCGTTCCAGAGTGCAGTAAAGCGGCCTCCGTGGAGAAGTTAAAGCAAACCTCTGAATGGGATGTGATTTATGAAGAGAATAGCTGTAATCAGGAGCCCTACCTGGTTGATGACATCCATCGCAGGCGCCTCTTCAGGGATAAGAGGATCAGGAGAGCGCGGGGAGGACGCAGAGAACTCAGACAGGAGAACCGCGACGCTGATCCCGCCTGCAGCCGCTAGGAGGCGCGCCACACTCCAAAATGAATGGACTATGATTTTTTTGTGTGTTTTTTATTATTACGTTTTTGTACAAACAAAGCTATTGCTTACTGAACACAGACCATTGTACCATATTTTACCACTTTTGTGATTTTTTCCTGTTCATCTTCAGCTACAGGACTTTCTACCTGTGACGACTGTGTGTCTGTGTGTGCGTGTGTATACAATCGTGACGTCAGAAACCATGAGCAACCAATGAGCTACTTACCTCTATATATATACACGTGTGTGTGTGTGTGTGTGTGTGTGTGGATTTATTCTTGTGCCCCTACACTTTACTGTCTTGAAGTGTAATAGCAACTACCTACACACAGAACTGAAGCAGCTTCAGACATGCTGGTTGCACATTTAAATATTTTTTAGATGTTACCCTCATAATCTTTTCTGTTTATATACAAAAAACTGTTTGTGTGTGTGTGTGTGTGTGTGTGTGTGTGTACAATCGTTAAGCCAGAAACCACGAGCAATCAATGAGCTGTTCCCCTCTCCAACCAACTAGCGGTTCAGTGCCAGAATTCAGACGCCAAAACCTGTTTACTGAAAAAACGAAAAACAATAGTAGTTTTTCATGTACTATTTATGTTTCCAAAAATGAACGAACAGTGCAAGAAAAATTATATGTAACATTTTAAAAACATGTTTAGCCCTACACATCCCCGTTCAATAACTATTTGCACACGGGCGCCCTCTAGTGTCACTTACAGGTACAAGGGGAACTATAGGAAGGATGCAGGTTTCTCATGAACCGTTCTAGACCCTTTTATTTATTTAGATGGTTCTTTATACTGCCTTGTATATCACAGATGAGAGACGTTTGTGTAGTTGTGGAATATACATAGACACACCATACACAAACACACACACACACACACACAAATGTTTTCTGTATATATATAAAGAACTTTTAACTTCCATTTTGGTAATTCTATTCCCTCATCAAAGCGAATTTATTCACAATGTACTAAACAGTACATCTTTTGAAAGCGTAATATGCACATTATTAGACATGTTCAAGGTAATATTTTTATTCCACAATTTTTAACCTGTAGCTAATATACATTTGAGTGGTGGGCCTATTTTTTCACATTTTGCATCACATTGCAATTACAGCGTGTTGTTTTGTGCGTTTTAAAAAGTGGTGGCACTTACAGCCTGTTTAACCACTGAAAAAAAAGTCACTATTTTAAAATGAAATGTTAATGTGCAGGCATTTAGCCCAGCAAGCCCCAGCTGCGGTGGTGATAAATTACACCATGCTCATACAGGGTGAAGTTGGAATCTATTTGTACTGAATAACTTTGAGAAACTATAATTATGTAATTATGTAAAAGTACAGCATGGGAGGAAACACAACACTGGAAATGCGAGAAGCAGTAAAAACCCAAATTATTCAGCTTTTAGAGTTCATGTAACAGAACTGCTTAAACAGAGTGTAGAGCATGAGAAACCTAAACTGCGATCTTAATCCCACTGTGATACACCAGAACCTTCAAATGCCCACCCGCAAGCCTTCTCCACATTCTGACAAGTCTGTAGAGACACCCACTGACTTATTTGTCTCACATTCATCCCACATTTACTTTACCACTCTCGCAAAATGTTTAACTTTTATTAGTGAATATGTATATTTTACTGCATTTAGCAGAGGCTTTTATATACAGGGGGCAGTGTCCCTCGAGCAACTTGGGGTTAAGGGTCTTGCTCAGGATCCCAGTGGTGGTGTGCTGAAGGTAGGATTCAAACTCCTGACCTTTGGGTCCACAGGCAAGTATCCCACCCTCTAGGCCACCATACACCACAATATAAAATGTTCTTATGCAATGTAAGCCATGAATTAACTCTACCTCTGTTGCTTCCCTCCAGTCCATGCATGGAATTATATATTCAAACGTATTTTAGAGGAGAGAAATTTCATGTATAACCTCTTAGATGCACGGTGTGTTTAATGTACCAGTCGTATACAATCTCTCCCTTCTTCTCTGTTGGTTTTTAAGCGCAGTTATGAGGACATTTCCTTCAGAAGATCATATTCTGCTTTGAGAACTTACATGAATATGTGTGTGTGCTTTTTTTTTTACTGAGCCTTTCCCCCTTTCCCCCCTGGCCACTTGCAGACTAGAACTTTATCTTGATACATGATCCACTGTTTCTCATAAAACATGTAAGCCCCTTTGTTCAACTGTTTAACTGCCCCATCACCAAGAGTCTGAATCCCAGCACTGCCACAGGCTCCATAGTAATGAATCTGCTCAAAAACTGTTGGCCTAGAACCACTGCTGGCTCTCTGGATCTGCAGACGTAGCAAAGACTCTCCCCCAGGGGGAAACGCAAATCCCTGGTCTGACGCACTTAACAGTGTGTGAGCAGGGAGGCCTGAGCCTGCTGGCCTCTGAAGATTATAGATATCATTTACATGTATAATGCTCTAATGAACAGTAAACTTTTTTTTTCCAACATTTACATTACAGTGTTGGACAAATGTAAGAAAGTATGTCCTGTTTATTCAGAAACCAACAGAGTGACCCTGCAGCATCATGGTCATGTGCTTCTAAAAATGGCAAATGCTTTTATGTAATACCTCGGGCATGCTGGTGCTACACATTCAGGACTGTTGCAGAATCTGTCCATAACACTGGGTAACAGATTTTTATGAAATGTTTCATTGCAATCTTTGATGTTTCTTAGTCAAGTTTTGCACGCTGATTCAGAAAATCACATCATTTTTCCCCTTCCTTCACTGGTTCTAGAGACAAACTAAATTTTATGTATATTTAGCATATACAAGCAATCCGCTTTAACCAGCATGCATGGAATTTGCAAAATATTAACACCACTGAGAGCAACAGCGTTTATTTTGCATGCACAAATAAAGTAACGATGTCAGCCGAGCGGCCAAGTTTAGTTTTTTCTAAAAAGTACGTTTCTAACCAAACCCTTGAAGCTACATGAAAATAAAGGTTACCACCGAAATCAGCGTGCCGAGACTGTATAAGAAACACTACAAAACGTAATGAAACAATTTTTTGTTGCCTGGTGTAATGGTAACATTCTGAAAAAAATAAAGAAATAGAACGTGGCCTACAAAATATGAAGAATGGCCCTAGAAGATGCTTTTCACTTGGTCCAGGGAGTCTTTCGTGTCCTCTATCTGAACACATCCACAAAAGCTAATAAACTCTGCACAAGTCAGGTTTGCATGGTCCAAGTGTTTGAAATTCTGAGAAAGAATTAAAATACCAAGAATGAGGGTATGAGGGTCATCATCATTTTCAAAGAGAAACAAGGTCCATACTAGGAAAACAAGAGAACTCTTGAAATAAAGCTGGAAATTCAGAAAAAGTTATATTTTATTACACCAATAAAACACTGGAGTATCAGCAGACACAATAACAGAGCTAATGTCCAACTATATTTTGTGTTGCAGAAATAAAAAAAGAGAATGTGTATTTTATCAAATGGTCTGCTTATACTCGCAAAACCTAATTGTAACTAAAACACTGCTGTTGTATATTTAGGCATTCTTATATACATCTGATAGACACACACTCTTGATAATAACTGGGATATGATTAAATATTGACGGATTGTTATGTGTACTGAAAGCAGGATTATGTTTTTTTGTAAATTTGATTGTAGTACTGTATAATTTAGTGCTGCTGTAAAGAACACTGAACAGTAATCAGAATGAAAAATGAGTTTTCAGGAATAAACTGACCTGAGCAGAGGGTATAAATAAATGCAAAAAAATGTCCAGTAGTGCATTCAGGACACCTTACGCACCACATATAAACAGCGCTTCTTTACGAATGTGCCTTTTTTGGATCAGGTACAGGTCAGCATATCTGAACCTGTCTTCATCTGAAAACACCTGTTGAGCAGCACTGTATCATAATATTGGAAAATGGCTGCTTATTCAGATTTTGCCGTTTAACCCACAATTTTGTTCTCTGAGACTGTTCTTACCTGTTCAAAACCTTGGAGAAATCCTTTTATACTGCTCCACTCTGCTAGTTCCTATAAAACAGTATCTTGGCTACAGATCTTCGGTCAGAACCCAATGTGGATCCGTTCCAGTGAGAGCAAATCATCAGCACAGGTCAGGACACGAGAGTAAATTAGGAAGATTAGTGTTAATAAAAGAGCCATTTAGCCACTCTTCGACTTCCTTGCTGTCTCTGCCTGTTTCTTCCTTCACCTTTCTCTCTAAAGCTCAATTCAGTGTGGATTTGTTTTACCAGAGGAGGTAATATAATAACAGTCACTTAAATCAGTACAAGTTTGCAATACATGTCCTGTTTACCAGGAACTCCCCCAATAAAAGTCGTCTTGTTCAAGTCGCACTGATCTCAGGGTAACGTGAAGAACCTAAAAGTCCCAACTCTGCTGTGATTGTTATTGAGTGTGGCGCTTATTGGGCTATGCTGATTCAGGTTATGCGATTTCAGTCCAGGCTCCCTGCAGTAATTTGGAAGCTAGATACATTTCACCCTGTACCAATCAGTCAGTCAAATGCTATATAAATTATATAACGGAGCCTCCTGTGGTGAAAGTACTCCAGTTCCAACTGTGCGTAATACCTCCCTCTGAACAGAAAACCCTCAGTATGAAATCACACAGTTCATCTCGTCAGACAGGTCTTCCTCGAAGCGTCTGATCGGCTGGCCCGATGTGCCTCGACTCAGCAGGTCAGTTGCGGCCGTCTCCATCTCGTCCAGGGTCATGTGACACGCATCTGCAATCTCTCGCTTTGCAAAGTCCACGAATTTTGGATCTTTAGCGTAGAGGCCCAAGCCCTCAGATATAAGGATCTATGGAGATGTTGGGAGAAAAAAGAAACAAGGAGATAGTCACAGGGTTAGGAATCCAGAGTATTCTTGTCTTCCTTTTATTCACATTTATCCAGTAAAACATGCATATAACTTCTAATTACAGTGTCCCAGGAAATAAATACCTGGGACACACACAAATTAAGTTTGCAGTAAACTAGAGGTAAACCACTGTGGAAACTACCATTTCCTTAAAACTTTATCATCTGAATGTGTGACCAGACATCCCACACCTTCCGGAAGTCTCCATATATTAACTTTTTATTTTTATTTCTTATTTTTACTCAATTTTTATTTTATTTAAAAACTAAATTGCTTAACCTACCCTTGGCATTTGTGTGTGGACAGCAAAGAAAGAATAAAGACAACAAACATTTTGAAACTTGAATCTTGAATTGACAGCGGCTCCCTGATGCCCACGGATTATATACAATATCACGGAAATGTGATTTTCAGAGTGAGAGAGCGCACAAGAGAAAGCAAAGATCACAGAGCTTATAACAAATATTTGGAAAGGGAGAATGAGTAACTGACTAATATAAGGAGAGAGTAAAAGGGAGGGGGGCTTCCTGATTGGTCTCTCTGGTGCTGTTAAGTAGGTCCAGCAGTTTTCTCTATGGAAGACTTTACAGTCCATCACTCTCTCTGATCTATCAGTTTAGTATGTTGTAATGGAATTAAAGTGACTCTATGAGCTGAATAACGCAAGGAGAGATTTGAAATGTCAGATTATTTTTGAAGGCATACAGTGCATGTTTAACAGCTGAAAAATGTAATTAAAAGAAAAACTGCTCTTACATAGTTAGCCTGGCTTTTTGGCAGTTTTTGCAGCTTGGGATGTCTGTGTAACAGACCTTCACTGAAGTAACAATTTAGCTAACTATCTCATTTACAGTTTTCCCTTCACCTCAAATGTTGTCTATGGGCCAATGTTTGCTTTACACAAACATGAGAACTGCAACATGAGCAAGGAAGCAGTTGCACCAGAAAACGGAGCAGACAAGCGCAAGAGACCATGAGCAAGACCACGGGCCAGCCACAACCTCTCGAGAGCTCGGCACACGCTCGGTGTTTTTACATTCATTTGAGTCCTTCTACTCTGACCATGCTTGTTAGTTTCATTAGTTTCTTTCTTACTCAAACCAAAGCACCACTAAGATTACAACAGGGTCGGGTTGGTGGATGCAAAGAGTGCAATCAGTGTGATATAACCCCACGGCAGATGTTTATTTTTATGTGAATCATTTTGTGTGAATTCTTTTGGTCCTTATTGATTGATGGTGTGGGAAGGTGTGTTGTAATAGAGTGAGTTTTTTGTTGTATGTTTTTGATTTGCAGTGTGTAATACATTTGCAGTGGAGGGTTGTATGCATTCACTCTCTACCTGTTGTACTTCCACCCGCCTGATAACTACACTTTTACCAATATTAAATAGTTTTTACTCTTCCGATCTGGGCGTTGTCATTTACGGGCATCACTTGGGGTTGGAGTAAATTTGGGTTATGACTTAATCTCACACCATAACTGCTACACAAGACATGTTTAAAGTCTGAAGTTTGAGTCTTTAGTTTTGCACGGCAGCTACAATGCTAAAGTGGTGAGGTAAGAAGACACCTTGATTATTTAACGACGAAGTGGTAGCTTCAAGTATGTAATTATTATCTACAGAATGTTAGCCTCATAGCTCCAGTGATAAAGTGACCAGGACGTCTTGGCTGACTGACTCCTTCCGCAGCGAGATGGAATCTGTGTACAATTTCTTACTGAACTGTTTCTTTAACTGTGAGTGCATCTGTACTGACCGACTCCACGAGGCTGTCAGCACTCCCCTTCTCCACGTAGCCGGGGCTGTGCTGGGAAGGCACCCTCAGGGTGGCGTATGTTTGCTGCTGGGACAGTGGGATGCCCTGGCCTGCGTTCCACCCGGCCCTGGCTGTGGCTGGCAGGCTGGCGCTGCTGTTGGTGTCGCCCCACATGGGCTGAGTGCCTCCCACCTCATCCACCAGGATAAGAGGGGCGTAAAGCAGTCGGCCTTTTCGCGCCTGATTGTTCGCCCAGGAGGAGGATGAAGCCGCCGAGGACACACTGCTGCGCCGAGAGTCGTAACTGTTTTGAGTCTGCAGGAGGTGTGGGTTCAGTGTTAATAGGGTGGTGTCGCAGAGTCATACAGCGTTGCAATGCAGATGACATTAGAATATTATATACTCAGTTAAAGCACTGAGGTGAAACAAATAACATTGGTTATTATACGGCCACTCAGAATGCGGCCATTCCATTGCACAGGGGAATCCTTACAGAGGTCCAATGTTTCAAGGTAATGAGTAGTGATGAAAATTAATGATGCTGCTACTGGCAACAGGTTTTGTCTTTCATATAATTCTGCAGGTAGTAGGTTCACTTATCGTAACTGAAATTCCTGGTAATTTGTGTTTGATGATAGTGGCCCTTGGTACAGTAGCATTTTGGTGACATCTCGTGCAATAAAACAGTCATTAACATGGAGGATTTTACCACCAGTTTCAATATTTAAGGTTGCAGGGCCCAGTTTTTGCAAAAGAAACAAAAAGGGAAACTAGCATGAAAGGAATTCTGCCTGTTATTGGCATCCAGTTAAAAATTCTGGTATCATGACAACCCCAACTCAAGAGTAAACTATGCAGCTGAAGCATTACCTGTGGTTGTGTCCTGCAGGGAGGGGAGTTCTGGTGGTAAGTGCCAGGGATGGGTATGTCATCCATGCTATCCTGTCTCCTCAAACACTGGATTGCAAAATTTGGCCTCCGGCCTATTGAAGACAAGGTGAAGAATTAAATGGGACAGCGTATTCATCATCGTTAGGTGATTAATATAATTAGCTGCTACGTAAGGGAGGTGTTATTTGTTATTAAAATACACGGAAGGAGGGGTTTTTTTACCTGAAGGAGTCGGAGGAAGGAGGCGTCGTCGAGCTGCATATCCTTTACCATTTTGTCCGTTGCTGTAGTAACCATTAGCGCTGTGTACACTGGCACTGTAGCCGTTGCTGGAGTAACCGTTCCCGGAATAACTACTACCTTGGTAACCGTTCCCGTTATAGCCATTTGCAGAGTAAGAGTTCCCATTGTAGACATTTGCAGGCTGGCCGTTGCCTTGGTAACCCTTGCTGGCTGTGGTGACATTCCCTGGCTGTTCTGGTGCAACACTGCCATTAGGAGCACTGGGTACGGGAGAGGGCGTGGCCTGCTCTCGGGGCGGGGCTTCTGGATACCACTGTCTGTAGAAGGGTTAATACACAGGAGATGATTTGGGTTCAAGGTTTAAACCATTTTTTTCTCTTTCGCAAAAATGAATTTGTCTACCCATGCTATGTCCACCAACACATTCTTAGCAACCACAGCAAAGTCAAAGAAGCTTGACAAAACTGAAAAATATCATTAAACCTAATGAGAAACTGTAGCACACAATTCAGATTCTTGTGTATGGTGAGAAAATGCTTTCAGCCTGGGAGGCAAACGCCAGACATACACAGAAAGTCTGCTACTAAAAGCTTCCAAATTGACCTTCAACACACTCAGAGGAGAGCCCTTAACACCTGATTTCACCTCCCATTTCCATTTTTCCTCAATTAAATGTTTTGGAGTTTGAATACTAATCAGTGGTTCATTATCAAATGACATTATATGGGTATAATCTAATACAGATACAATTAAAGATACGTATGAAGAAATATTCCGATTTATAGTATCTCTCCTTTCTTGATGCTTTTCTCTGTCTGTTACAGCACCTCATATGTCTCTTACTGACAGTTTTCCTCACCTATCATGTGACACTGCGCTCTCAGTCTCCACATTGCTGACGTGACTCTGCGCGTGACTCTGGGCTTCACTCTGTGCGTGACTCGGAACGTGACTCTGGACGTGACTCTGAACGTGACTCTGGACTTGACTCTGGACGTGACTCTGGCTGTGACTCTGAACGTGACTCTGGCTGTGACTCTGGTCCGCTGCAATTGTCACTGCTGCTTCTCCTCCTGTCACCTCCCCTCCGCCACCTCCTCCAGCTCCTCCTTCTCCTACTCCACCTCCTCCACCCTGCACTGCTGCATTCAGTGGAAGTAACGACTCTGCACTGGGTGGCCTAAAGAACAAAAGTTAGGTCAGGCGTCCGTTCTGGAGGGCCACAGCACCGCAGAGCTCAGCATTATACCTCATTTAACTCATCAGCTAGCGTTATATGAGGGAAAATGCTCATCTCTGCAGGGCCGAGACCCTCCACTTATTGAGGTTGAAGTACCCCTGTGTTACATGGATCCTCCTGTAAATACAGTATAATAGAGAAGTGAAAGGTGAGGCACACATTGGCAGATCTGCTGTCTAACTGCATCCTAAAAAGCTTTAAGGGTAATTCCAACAATTTGTCAAATTTCAGTAGATGATTTATCTGCAGGTTTCTCCTAAATATATTTAAATGTTTTTCAGCATAAACTTTGTTACTGCATTCATATAATACCGTCAGTCACTGTGCATGATAAATTTGCTCTTTCCCTCATTGTTATGGGATTCCCTTATAATAGAAGCCAATGGGCAGTAGCTGAACTATTTGAGAAACATAGATAATGCAAATTTCAAATTACAACCATTTCACTCTAACAATACAGGTCTTAGGATGAGACAAAAATCCAAAACATCTTATCAGATCTGTTATTACGAGGTTTTATCCAGCTTCCAAACACTGGAGCAGCATGTGGTATTTATGCATAATCAGGGCTAACAATTTGCACAGGATGAAAGTTTTTCTACAAAAATATGTATACGCATAAATATTAACTTAGAAAATACTGTATATTATAATGGCTATTAATTACACCAATAAAGTGCTCTCTGCGTTTATAACAATGTTAGAACAATGATCATGACGATCAGAGAACCACATGAAGGCTGAAATGGCCCTTTGCCAGGTTAAACTGTTTCCTCTATATAATGGAAAACCTACTGCAAATGTTTTTTTAAACAGTCTATTACAAAATGTGAAAAATAGTACTAAAGTATTCCACTATTGTTACAGAGAGTCAAAGAACTCTTTGTATTGACTACATAAAACCATTGTCTTACAAATAGCTGCTGTAAATGCGTTTGGAGTCAATGTTTTATTTCCTGTTCTTTTCTAACGTAGGGAAAAACATTTAGTAATAAATAGTACTAGTAACTTAAAAGTACTTGTAAACAGTAATCAGCCAGGTGAAGTAACCAACTACAGGTGAAGTAACCAACTACAGGTGAAGCAGACAGATATTAGGTTGGAAAATGTGGGATCATTCCTTTCAATTAATGAGACGTAAATGCTCTTCCACAAACAAGACTGTCAGGATTTCACCAAAACACTTGTCTGAAATGCACTTCCATGAGACGTGACAAATCAGAGCAGTTTAAGGGAAAGTTGCTTGTTAGAATGACAAACATTTGAGGGTATTTCACAAAGCAGGATTTTTCAGTTAGCCTGTACAATGGTGCAAGTGGGTAGGAACATTGAAAACAGTCACATGAAAACTCCCCAACCCGCATACCTACTGATAAAACTGTGGAATAGTATATAAATACTCTTTAAGTTTCCAAATGTTTCATTTACATCCCAGTCTAAACAGTGCATACAGTCCACTGCAAATCACAGTTTTGTGAAAATAACATTAATTGATAAATAACAAATATGACTTGTTTTGAATGTAATTTGTTTCCTGCAATGTTTTGTGCACAAATTCTATTTTCATAAAATAATAAAAGAAAAAACAAAAATATATATTTCTATTGCTCAGGCCATATTTTATGTGTTGTCCAAAATGTTAAAGTCAGCAAATAAACAGTAACTGTGCTCTAAAATGTGCAGAAATGTGTCCTCCGTTGAGGATGTGTACTTAATTTACACTTAAAAAAGGAACAAAACACCTCTTGATCAGAACTGCCCAAACGTTTGCATATGACTGTCTATACTTGTTTTGAGTTTATTGTTTCATGGACACATTTATGTGCCTTTTTCCAGCCTACAACTCTACCTCACATTAAAGCTGAGGAGTGTGGAGTGCTTCTGCCTGCTCTGCTTTTTGAATGAGGAACAGGACAGGTTCTTGAAGACATAGTAACTAAAGTAACCTGGAAAACGGTCATGTGACCTGAATTATCACTGGCTTTGGTACCTCAGAGTAAAAATGAGGCTTCAGATGAGGCAGAAGTATATGACTATATACTATATTATGGCAGTGCTTCAGTAAGATGTGGCCCATGTGTGCCCATGTAGTTCAAGGCCTTTTTTTAAAGCTGAACTGTTGTTGACATTAAAACAAAACACATGGATCTGTAGTTAGAACATCTGCCAAGAACTATTCCAGCAGCACAAAAAATAAATAGTCTAAGCTGTACAGCTGGTCATGAATCTTCTGATTTCTTAATCTTATCTGAACAGAGTGTGCATGTTATAATTTCTGTTATCCAGTGTCAGAGAGCTATATTCCCATCCAACATTTCTTTATGCATGCTACATAAAAACATTTTCTGCAGCCCAAAGTGCCAACATACAACATGTTTTTACTGTCTAACTAGCAGGTCTAGTAGCATCCTGTGCAAGTACTGCAGTAGCCAACATAGCTACCTAATATATCCGTTTTTGATAATTTTACTAAATATTAACAAAAGAATTGCCCAGCTGATTGACTTTTACTTTAAATGATCTTAAAGCTGTAATATTATCATGCACCTGAGAGTCAGAGAGTGTCTAGATGATTTAAAAGGTGCAGGACTGTCAGATGCTATAAATGATAGAAATGACAGCATCTGGATTTTAATCCAACACTGAGCTCTCAGTCAGAAATCACAGCTTTAAAGAAATATATCACCTAAAAAAATCTAACATGACTAATAAGCAACATTTCGCATGATCTGGTCTGAACATGCCCACTGGTTCCCACCAGTTTTCATCACTTATAAGCCACATTAGCATTTTTAGACAACATATTAATTTTGCAAAGCAAAATGAGGCTAATTAAATGCAGTGGCAGCTAATTTTAAATGCTAGCGTCTAATTTGAATGCCTCTGCTCGCAAGTTTGTCCTCATATTTACTGTGCTTGCCTTGGGTTGGTATTTAGTGCCCAGAGTGAGTTGAGTTTGTATTGACTGGCGGCCCACCTTCTGGGCAGGGGTGAGCGCCTCAGAGGCTGCTCCATCACCACCTCATTATCGGAGAGAGCTGAAGCCGGCCGAGAGTCCTCCAGAGCCTCTTCCAGCATCAGGGTACCATTGGGAAATCTGGGTGGCGGCTCGATGCTGACCATCACGTCATCCAGGTGTGGGGGGAGAGGTGTGCCCCCCGGGGTGGACATGGAAGGTGCATCGCTGAACACACTGTCACTCTGTAGGCAGAAGGGGTATTTGTGTTTGTATCGCTCAGTTTCTTTTAGTTAATAAAATCCTGTGATTTGCACACAACCCCTACCTACAACATTCCATCATTTCAAACACAGTCAAATCAGGTTCTGAAGAAAATAATTACACATGTACATATACAGTACTAGCTTGGGGAAAGGGCCTTCACTTATTTATCATCCCTGTTGTGATGTTAGCACTCAAATCTCTGTTTTATACTTGAATTTTAAGCACTTAAGACAGTATTCTTTGTTTTGTTTTGTTTTGTTTCTTTTAAATAACTTTTGCAGATATATTTCTTTATGTAAAAGTTCTTAAACTGTTGATAGGCAATGTAATTATGACCATTTATTTCTATATCTATATCTGTGTCAGTTTTAGCAAATTAATTTACATAGTAAAGAAAATGTAAAGCACTGAAAAACATAATTTACCCTGAAGAACTCCTCCTCCTCGGTCATCTCTCCGTCAAATCCCTCCTCCTGGCCTTCCTCCATTTCCATGGCCAGGCGCATCTCTGGGGCCAGATCCTGCAGGGTCCGCAGCCCAGCCTGCCCAGCAGCACCAGAGTGGGGTTAGAGGGACATGTGAGGAACAAGAAACCCTATAGTGGTTTTACACTGCTAGTGAACCTTTATGTATTTGAAAAAATGCAGTAGTTATATTATTGAACCATATATGTAAAATGTCAAATAAAATCAGCACGAACATTTGGTGCTAATTTTGCAGATAAAGAATGTATGTCATTTCAAAGGAAATTCAGTCTGTAGTCTTTAGACGGTTCATACTAACATGACATACAGTTTGAGTGTATCATGCTGCTGTAAGCTTTATTCATTTCCTATAAGAAATACCCCGGGCAGACGAGCACACACAGGTTAACAGTGCACCTGAAGCGAGGCTGACTTGTCCTTGCCCTTCTTCTTCTTTTCTTTCTCCTTCCTCTTACGGTACTTCTTGAAGTAATCTTGGATGAGGAAACTGGCATAGAACTTTCCAGCAGTCACCTCATCTCCTAGAAAAAAAAGATGACAAATTATAAACAGTCGAAAGGCACAAAAGGGGAAAATGTGCTGCTGGAGTTATTAACATCTATTTCAATTAATGTGGAATTTAAACATTATCATTCAAAACGTTCAGCCAGTCTTTAGACACAACATTAGAATTGAACACTTCCAAATGTTAAAAATTAGATGTTTATAGACCTTTAATGATTAAATTAAAATTAAATGTAAAAATAAGAATGTTCTAAGCATCTGTAAACACTGAGAAACACTGAAATAGTGACAAACGCAAAGATTACATAATGCTATTGTCTTCTCAGCAAAATGCAGGTTTCACAAAGCAGGTTTCATAATGTGCAGTTCCTGAGCTGGTGCTCAGTGGGACGTGTCATTTCTTTGGTACCTGCAGGGGGCGGTATGACCTCATCTAAGAGCTTAGGCTTGGTGCGCTTCCAAATTTTCTTAATAATGGCTCTCAGTTCTTCATTCTCCTGGTCGATTGGTCCTGAGGGAAACCAAGCATTAAAACCAAGCACAATGAAGCAGTTAAATCAATCACATAAAGCCAAGGTTGTTTGGCATTGATGATCTGTTTTAATGTCTAATGTGTTTGATTTGTGCTTGCCAGGTGTGTAACATTTCTTTTAATGTGTCCTCATGCATTTGTGGCATGTTTTTAATACCATTTTTATTTGCAAAGAAGAGGTGAGCATACTAAAGGTTAGCTGTGGCATCCATTCGAATGTGTGTGTGTGTATGTATGTATGTGTGTGTGTGTGTGTGTGTGTGTGTGTGTGTGCATTACTATATCACTATGCTTGCTGACCTTCAGTTTTAATCTTGAGTGAATTCCTGACAAGAGCGAACAAGGTGGCATTGAAGGACACCG
>JBBPCY010000018.1:3064954-3066191 GCA_037974405.1 Brachyalestes nurse
CCCTGCGTTATCCTCGTTCTTATGTCTTAAAAAAACAACAAAACCTGGGTGTTCAAACATGTGTATGTCCATGCTGGTGAAGCCTTGCAATACATAAGTGGGTGTGTGTCTGTTCTACGCACCTGTACTGCCAGCGTGAGAGTGTTGAGCAGAATGAGAACAAACATGATGTACTCGAACTGAGAGGAATTGATGATCCTCCAGAACTTCAACTGCGAGGGGTTTTTGGGTATGTAGATCTTTATAGGTTGAGCTTTTAGGGCGTAATACACACACTGCCTCTGAAGAGAAAACGACACACAGACAGTAAAGTAAACAGAAAGTAAACAGAGTGAAACTCCAGGAACAGATGTAATACTGTGCAAGATGTTTAAAAACATCTGCATAACATGATAAAACCACAAAGCTTCATCATTTCCAAGATCAGTTTGAAGTGATTCGTGCTGACTTGATTTTTGTTCAGCTCGCAGTTTTTGAACTCGGCCTCTCCCTGCTCGCGAAACGTGATGATGACAAAGCCCACGAAGATGTTCATCATGAAGAAGGCGATGATGATGATGTAGATGATGAAGAAGATGGAGATCTCTACACGGTAGTTGTAGATGGGGCCTCTGTTCTCAGCATTGGCGTCAATAGCTTTATACAGAAGCCTGTAGGTGAAGAGACACAATGCACATCATTATGCAGCAAAGGCTAAATAAAGCACAGGAGTCCGTGCAAAGGAACTGTCCATATTTAGATGGATGAACTGTAAAACTGTCCAAAATATTTAGAACACAAATCAGAGTCAAGAGTTCCTGGCCTGATTAAATATTTCATTAGAAAATGCCATCTTATACCACTTGGAAAACTGTATGCCTTACTTGCTGTGTGGGGAGAAACTTTTGCTTTGTCATTTAATATACTTCCAATGTTTATGTACATTTAAAATGTTGACACATAATTTTTTACTTATAAATATGAACCAAAAACTATATGCAGTAATCCCCAGTTTTACAGGGATCAGGAGTCGCAGATTCAGTCAAACTCCACAATAACACAAAAATTGCAAATATCCTCTGCCTTTTTTTGCTTTTATGTGGCCATAAATGTATTTTTTCTGTATGTTTTCACACAAGGGGACCCGGTCACCCCCCAATACTTTTGTCCCACGACCTTCTGAGTTGCATATCTCGGTGGGGAAAGCACTCAGACACTTCAAACTCCACAGTTCGGTAGATCTCCAGGAGACCTTTCC
>JBBPCY010000018.1:3075436-3089703 GCA_037974405.1 Brachyalestes nurse
TCAGGTGAGCCTCCTGCTTGGTTGGAACAAAAACCTGCACCCACAGCGGCCCTTTCTGGACAGGTTTGGGCACCCCTAATGTAGATTAATCAATACCTTCCATGAACCTCTCATTTCTTCAGAATCAAATGTATTTTTATTCATTCTAAATTGGGTTGTTCATGTAATTCACTTATGGCATCACAAATGCTACCTTTGCACTCATACATAATACATAATCTCACATGAACACATTTTCACAAAAATCTACACCTTAATCACACAGTAATCACACAATTATATGCACTACCCAATACAACACACACAACAACCCCCCTCAAAACACACACGTACAAACTGACCTAAGATTTATAATCTGCACACACTCTTTAGTCAACAGCCTACAGCAATTTAAGCCATTTCAAAGCTCATTTGCGAACATTCCCCTTTCTTGTTCATTATTGATTGTCGTTAATCAATAACAGTATTAATGACAGTCAATAATTGCAGATAGCAAATAGGATCCCTTTTCCACTACCATCTGGAAGAATCATAAAAGGGAGGTTAATAGATTTATTTATGATGTGTTGGAAACCTGAGGAGATGGGTTTTTTTGGGACAAGCATAACAGCATTTAATGACAGAAGAGTCAAAGGAGCAGAAAACAAAGTGAATCATTGGGTGACTCAAAAAGTGTGACATTGGAACACACACTATATGGATGAAAGTATTGGGACACACCTGTTTTTCAGGGTTAAGGCTAGACTCCTTACTTCCAGTTAAGGGCAATCTTAATGCTTCAGCAGACCAAGACATTTTGGACAACACCATGCTTCCAACTTTGTGGACAAAGTTTGGGGAAGAACCTTTTCTATTCCAGCATGACTGTGTCCCAGTGCACAAAGCAGCTCCACAAAGACATGGCTAGATGAGTTTGGTGTGGAAAAACTTGACTGACCCGCACAGAGCCCTGACCTCAACCCCATCCAACACCTTTGGGGTGAACTGAAATGGACATCAGTGCCTGAACCTCATGAACACTCCACAGAATGAATGGCCACAAATTGCCACAGAAACTCCAAAATCTTGCGGAAAGCCTTCTAAGAAGAGTGAAAGCCGTTATAGTTGTAAAAAGGGCGACCAACTCCATATAAAAGTTTATGTATTTTAATGCAATGTCAGTAAAGGCCCTGTTGGTTTAACGGTCAGGCGTTCCCATACTTTTGTCCTTTTAGTGTACAACAGCATTTTAAGAACAGAGGAGGCAAAGGGGCAGAAAAACAGAGTGAATCACAGAGTGACTCATGAAGTGTGACACTGGAACCTACCTGCTGATCATGACCGGGCCTGGAGGTTTGAGCCGAATGTCCACTTTTGGCCCAAAATCGGGCGTGTCAAAGACGTCTTTTTCACCTGGACAGAAGGACATGGTCCTACCTGTCTACTTTCACTTCAGTTCCAGGGAAGTTACTCTCGACCTTTCCCACATAACCGTGCACTTCAACGATTTTTTTAGAGAAATCTCTTAAAGTACCTGACGCGTTTTACAATATAGGGGCGGTTCTTCTCTCTTATTACTTCTTTTCCCTCCCCTCACCCCACGTCGCACTCCCTCTCCCCCGTTATCGCTTCTTTATCCTTATTACGCTTTTGTTTTACCCGTGCCTGATAGGGATATTCCACTATGCGGCCGTGAGCTCGGCTCTTACTCCGAAAAGGCGGAGGGTAGGGGGTTAGGGGTTGTCCGCAAGATGCCTGTGAGCTGTGAGACCCTCCGGACGTCCCTGACACGGTTCCCCGAGTTTAGCAGCAACACCTCTGTGCTTTCAGCTGCTGTCTCCAGCGCCACCGAGCCGCCCTCCAACCACACCACAAGCCGTCTACCACAGGGAAGAGCAGGATAGTTAAATTACGCCCTGGGGGGCAGCTGTACACCATGCTGAGGAGGGACCGGGCACTGAAGGTAAGACAGGCGAGTGTGTGAGAAAGTGTGAAAATTAGTGGATAAACTGCCTACAGAATGACATGTGAATGATAAAACGTGCGTTTCGATGTGTCTTCCTCTTGTTTACGCGTGGCTCACTGGACTCCCTCGGTTTGTCGAAGAGTCTCGACGTTTTTTTCCAAAGTGCTATCGGTTTTTTCTCAACTGTCAGCGATCAAACTGCTGCTCTCGTGCTCAGCTGGCTCGCACATCCCTGTACACACACACGCACGCACACACACACAGATATACACACACACACTCACACATGCACAGATATACACACACACTCACACATACACGCGCAGCGCGGGCTCAGTTCTAGAGCCGTTAAAAGTTGTCAACGGTCGCTTTATTCCAATAACCGGCCGTTGACCGTTTTGCATATGGTAAACGGTTATCGATTATTTTTATATCGTTTTAATATAAACATAATTTCGACATTTTTTTTGACCGTTTAGGGGTCAGGTCTAGTTTGGGGCCAATGTATATAGACGCGTTTAAACGGGCTCTTTTTGAACGGCTGCACTGCCTGAGGAGAATGTGTGTGTGTCAGAGGGCACGCAGGTAAGTTTGGATTTAAATACTGGTATTTGTGTGTGTGTGTGTGTGTGTGTGTATGTGAGAGAGAGAGAGAGAGAGAGAGAGAAAGTGAATGAGGGTGCATGTTTATGTGTGTGAGAGACTGAGATGACAGTGTCAAATATCTAAATTGACAGATATCTGAAGGCTAACGTAAATTCTTCACTTTTTCTTCAATAAAAGTGCCTGTTTTACACCACTTTCACTGAAACTGCTGTGTCTTGTCGCTTAAGCCGAACTAAAATGTTGTTTTGTGTGTAAGGAATTGTTATATTTCTACAAAGTCTTATAATGGACAAATATTCGCAATGGAAAAAAAAACAGTTTTCATACTAATAAGTACTAACAGAAGTCGGCTATACTAAAGGACACTTTGGTTTAGGTTTTGGGTTGGACGACAAGTTTTAGGGCCGTGTGGTTTCGTTCACATGCGTGCAGCTCTGTTAACACTGATATCACATCTAACATTCATCACCTTACATCGTCATCGTCAGGTGTGAGAGCTTTCTGGATTTTACAAGTGAGCGATTCTCTCTGTGAGCATTTGTTTCCACATCACTTGGTAATTGATGTATGTCAGGTGTGAACGTGTGTTTGTGTATGTGTGTGTATGTTTGTGTGTGGAGAACAAGCATAAACGTAGCTATTACTTCACTGAACTCGCTGTTAGTGTCCTGGGACTCTTGTGTGTTTCTGTTCAGTTTTGCTTTGTTCGGTTACCATGTTTCCCACAAAATGATGAACAACAACATTGTAGAGGTTTTGGATATGTTTGGGCATGTCCCTAAAATAAACAGATAATAATGTTCACACAAACTGAAATAATACAGGTTAAGCCATTCTTTTTTTTTTTTACAATTTTTGCATAATTGAGTCATGTAAACATTCGTAGAGTCATTCACAGCACTTTAGTGTGAAATGGTTTATTGGAGAGACTAGTGAATTGGATTTCATTACAGTGTTGGCGATAGGAACCTGGCACTCCAAGAAATACAACACAGTGGATTTTTGAGTGGTGAAACCTAAGTGTCATTCGGTACAAGAGAGTATAATTGACCTCACTGTCTCAGGGTATGTAGGTAGACCCTCATTCTCCTCACATCAGTCTGGGTGTCTTTTGGCTGACAGCAGAACTGGCAGTTGGCATTCTCCTTTTCATGTGTTAGGCTGAGGTTTAGCTTCATGAGACACAGAAGGAATGTGCGTTAGCCTTGACCCCCTTTGTGCTGGTAGTATCTTTCGAGTGGGGGAGTACTAGATAGTGGACGGAATTAGACAAATCAAAAAAACATTTTCAGTGTGGTAGCTTTTAGAAATAATAAACTCTTTGGATGTTCCTATTACCTCAGCGTATTTCACATCAAACAACTCTGAAAGACTTTAAATGTTAACCCTTCAATTGCCCTGACATTTTGGAAAATTAGTCGAGTTCCTCTTTAAGGCTGTGCTTATGTTAGGTGTAGATAGAGATGCAGTAGTACAGAAACAAATGGAAATATCCAATAAAGACTGAAAAACAAACCTGTATGTGTGTGTGTCTGCATGTGCAGGGTGTGTCCCGTCCTGTGCTGAAGTGATGAATGCTGTGACCCTGACTTTACCGTGTGCCGCTGTACGATCGTGGAGCAGTCAAGGTTATACTACTGCTATAAATCATTCATTAAGCATGGCAATGAGAGAAAAGCAAAGAGAGATAAACAAACAGAGGATGAAAAAGAAAAAGAAAGCATGGCGGGCGCTGATGGATGCGTAATCCTAGATCTTAGAGCTGGATCTTACAACCATCTTTGATCTCAGACTGCATCTGCACGTTCATATCATTATTATATCAAATATTTTTTTATCATTTTTTACATCAGCAACTACTGTTTACATTGTGTGACACGATTAGAGGTCCAAAATTAAGACATGCTACATTAACATATTATTTTTTTTTCTCTCCCATTATGTTACCATTGCCAAGGTGCACGGTTTTGTCACCACAGCTTGTATAATTGTAACCTTTTCCGTTTTCTAATCCTCTCAATTTCTGACATCAAACCAATTCCTGACTAATTAGTCCTAAAGCCCCTCATTGCAGTCCGCTGACTGTTGCTCCACTTCTTCATTTGGGCTGATATGATAGCTGAGGCTGGGCTGACGGACCTGCCGTAGTTCAGCCTACGGAGTTCATGTGTTGTGGCCGCTCATTAATTGCTTGATTATATGCAGAGTGCACGCCTCACCTTCATACATATTCAAGGAGATGTGGTGAAGGTGCGAAGGAAGAGAGAGAGCAGAGACAGGGTAAAGAGAGAGGAAGATGGTGGGATAGCAGGCTGCAGTTTACCCTTGACAGAGTAGGGCAGAGATCCACTGACAATTCTCCATCTGTGAGTTCTCTCCAGATTGTCTGCATTATTATCGTTAGCTCATATCTGTTTTTTTCAAGGCCAATAGTCTCTGTTCCTTTCTGTCCTGGTGGAATCAATAGCCATGTGTACCTCCAATCTAAAAGATCTGATAAATAGCGCTGTTTACTTTTCATGATCTAACTAAAGTCTTAGTCGGCTAAAACATGCGGCCCAGACTATGTCAGGTAGATTTAGAAATATTAAAACATAGATCACTCCACTGACCCTTAGTATAAAATGTTTTTGTG
This sequence comes from Brachyalestes nurse, assembly GCA_037974405.1. NCBI lineage: Eukaryota > Metazoa > Chordata > Actinopteri > Characiformes > Alestidae > Brachyalestes > Brachyalestes nurse. The sequence goes on from JBBPCY010000018.1 coordinate 3,080,623, forward strand.
ATACGCATGTGTATATCACAAAAGGGAGTGTTCTTCATAGTTATAGGGGCAATTCCACCAAAAAAAACAATCTTTACATGAATCTTAAATCTTTCTTTATTTGAATCTTTCTGAAACGAACAATGCAAAGTTTAAAATGTTTTCTCTGTATGTTGAGTGCGAATAAACAGTACATGTAATTTGACGGAGGTGTTCCAGCTGTTGTATATGATTGTACACACAGGGCGTTGCAGGGTAAAATGATCCCCAAAGAAATCCTGAGTCAGAAATTTCTTCAGAGTGATCCATTTCACATCAGACCACTGTGAATGTATTAGATTGTTTTTGCAGAGAACTAGAAAAATATGTAAACTTCCTCTTTAAGTCAGACTGTACTGGCATGCATGTAAACTGGACTGTAAAGACCTGGAACTCAGTTTTGTGCAAGTAATCATGAGCGACATGGAGGTTGTATATCATAAACATCAAAATCCACCCTCTAAATGTTGACAAATGCAGCACAGCAGCGTAGGAATTTGTAAATTGCTTTAACACTTTAGGCAACATTGAGAAATGTTGCCGCACAAAAGCAATCAATGCGCCGCATTGCTTTCGAACCTTGTTTACTGAAGTGGTCCATTGAACTGGAGCAGCGTTGAAGCATTATATTGTTCCTTATCTTCCAACAGTTTAACCTGCTGGTCAATATCTTTCCTGTTCTCTCTCTTTCTTCATTATCCTGACCAAATGGGCCTTGAGATGTCAGTTGCTTGGAACAACCACGGATGTGAATCAGAGTGTTGATGGATGTCCCGGGCCATGTGGATATTGATAGCTAAAGGAACCCCACCTCCCTCCCCCATATAAATTGTAACAAGCTGAAAGAGCCACACACAGCCTTGAGGCAGAAGCTCATGTGGTGGCCCTGCAGAGGGAACAGGAGGAGGGGGGTGAGGATCAATATCAGGTGACGAGGAGGAGAGGGGAGAGAGAGAGGTGGAGAGAGACAGAAAGAGATTAAAAGCGAAGGAGATGAAGTGATGGGGTGGGAGAGGTGCAAAAGGGGAAGGAAAAGGAAACATATACGGGATGGAGGAGTGTACAGGAGAAGGAGAGATGGAGAAGGAGAAAGAATGGACAGAAAGCAGGAGAAGCGGGGTGAGGAAAGGAGGAACAGAGGGAGGAGAGAGATGAAGCAGGAGGATGAGAAAGATGGGGAGCGGGAGAAAGAGAGATGGAGGGGAGAGAGAAGGAGGGAGGCAGGGAGGGTCACCTTCAGTGATTGAAACTGATTCAGCACAATCTCCTCCCACTCGGGTTACCGCACTGTGACCTGTCAGAGCATGCTGGGGGCTAGGAGTGGACAATATGGCAAAAATATAACATCACAATATTATGTATGAAGGTGTAGTTTGATAGTGCTGCACCAGTGAGATTATGTTTTAAAATCAAGTCAGTAACTACGAGTACAGTGGGTTTTTTCTTAGTTTTTTCACATAATGCAAGCCAGTTAGTTAAACAGGGTCAGATAGATTCAGCATTTGGCATCTACTTCATGATTTGACAGTGGAGCAAAACCTTAAACAGGTCCTTTTCTCTTGGAAAAGTGAGGGTTGTGTATCTTTGAAACTCATTTAAGGTACAACAACCTTAAGCATGTTGTATTTTTTAGGGCACATTTACTTTGTACCTCAAGGGACTATAGCACTGTTTTTCCCAGGCAGTGCCCATGTCACAAGCATCGAAATGACATTATATTAAAGCAAATCTGCTGTTAAACAACCTCGGCTACTCAAACTTTTCTCTACTCCTGCCAAAACAATGGAACTGAGTATTTTCGTGAGTTTGCCAGTGTTGTGATGTCATTTCATGCACGGGAGTGTTGGTTTTGCATGTAGCAACAGTTGCCTATAGACTCCTTTATAAGCTCATCATTTTGAAAACACTGGCGTGGTTTTCAGCTTTGCTCGTGTTTTGTGAACAAGATATAAATGAACAGCATACTCTGAGTGTAGGTACAAAAGAGCGTATTTGTGGAAGGAGTGTGGAGGGTTCCATTAGGAGTCTTTTTAAATCTCATTTTAGTGAAACATGCAGTTGGCCAGTGCTGAGGAAGTACTGACGATAGCCACAATATACCGTACTCATAAGCTTATCATGAAATAATTTATCATTACACTAATAGCATACTGTACTGTCATATCACCTCCTCCTATAGGAGACTCACGGACCAAGCCTTTCTCCTATCTCTCCAGTCCTCCATCCTTCTTTTATCCTCACCTCTTCCTCTCATGACTCGTTTTTCATCTAAGCCTCCATCTGTCCTGAGTGTTTACAGTGCTTTAGACTGTTATGTGGGTGGTGCAGGAACAGAGATGATTGTCGTGCAGTTAATTACTTGTTTTCTGTGTTTTACAGTGACTGCTGGCTTCTCTCTTTCCTTCCTTGTCATTAGTCTGAGAGAAATCTTGCATTGCACACCTGCTCCGGGGTGATTAGTTGTGGTTCCATGAACCTCCACTTGCGTATTATCAAACCAATTGTACTGGAAGGGATGTTAATATGTCTGCAATGTAGCTTTTCCATTTAAGTGTTTATTTGTTTTGTCTCTGAGCAATTTAGGAAGCTCCTTTACCTTCACCATGATTGCTACATGTGCACCAGGTCTTAAGAAGAAGCATCTTTTATACTGACACTACAATTTGCACAAGAATTTTTTTTTTATTTTAGCAGCATTGATATGTAGAACTTTAATTTATTTAAAACAGTTACAGGTATATATTTATTTTAATATTGTGTATGAATGTCTACTTTGCTTTTTCAACATATTTTTGATTATGAACACCTCTATCACTATCTTATCCCATCCCTCCATTTCTCCGTCCTTCATGCTGCCTATTTATGCTCACCTCATCCTTTCCTCTCATCACTCGTTTTTCATCTACGCCTCCACCTCTCCTGAAACACAAACCTCAGAGTGTTTACAGTGCATCCTCTGATGTCCTCTGATGTTTTCTCCTTGTTGCTCACAGATCTCTTGTCATTCCTGTCGTCTCACAGCTGTTGTGCCTTTCGTAGCTCTGTTATTTCACGTTATTCAAAGGCTTGCAATATATCTGCACATTCTTTATCGCGCTCTGCCTTGCTCTGCTATGTCTAGGTCTCTTTTCTTTTTTTCCTCTTCATTTCCCTCTTCAATTCCCTTTATTCCTGTGTCTGTATCCGTCATCCTCTCATTATACAGTTGTTAATCACTGCTAGCTGTCTCAATTACCTCTTATCTCTCTCCTATAATTGGTGCTGTTTAGATAAGTTCATGTAAAATCCAGACAAATCAAAAGCCTTTGAGCTCATGATCACACTTTGTTAATTTGGTCCAAGGCTTATATGTTGTGCAAAGGACATATTCTGTAAGAATGAACCTATGCACATGTTGAAGCCCAGCTGTGAGCGTGCTGTCGCTATGACTGCATCCATTTGGGTTAAATGGAAAGTTCTATTAAGAGGAAGGGTATTAATTTGAAGTTGCCCCCCCCCTTACAGTTATAATAGCCTTTCCACATTTTGTTGCATGTTTAAAGGAATATTTGCCCATTCAGTCAAAAGAGCATTGCTGCTGGACAAGAAGGCCAAACTCTAAAAAAACAGCTCCAGCCTATTATTCTTCCTCCACCAAACCTTTTGGCATTATGCATTTCGTAAGTAGCTTTCTCCTGGAATCTGCCAAACCCAGATGTATCTATAAGACTGGCAGACAGTGCAGCGCTTTTTGATTTTGCCTCCTTTAGCAGAGGATCTTTATTCGTGGTGAGGGACGGAGACTGTCCACAGTATTATACATTAAGATTGTCATGCAGTTCTTTGCTTATTGTTCTCTGTATAACTGCTGTTCTGTGATTGCTGGCTTCTCTCTTTCCTTCCTTAAATACAAAAAATCTTTATTTATGGTCAAATCTGAATGAATAAGACATTTGTAATTTAGTATGATTAATGTGATAAATAGCGATTTTAAAAACTGTAAAATGTTTGTAAAATTGTGATCATGTGATATTTTAAATGTTTGACAGCCCTGTCTGTTTTACCAAGAAGTACAAAGCTGTCTCTTTTGCTCAAGCAGTTGCTAAAACAATGAAAAAAGAGAGCACTGTGAAAACCAATCATGAGATTAGAAGCTCATACTCTGGTAATATCCAGTGTGTTGTGACTTAACGTTCTCTGTGTCATGCAGTGGGTTTACGTTGATCTTCAAAACTGATTGACATAAGATTTTCTCTTGAGCATGACGTCCAGAGTGTTTACATACATGTGCGTGAGTGCCCGTTTTAGAATGAGAGTTATTTGGTGTGTACTTTTTATCCTGCAGGAATTTAATCTTTCGTTTTTAAATCTGCCGTGGCTGGCCGTAGTACATTTGTCACTCCAGTGCCCCAGATCTAGACAGGAATGAGCAGCAACAGGGAGTTTCATCAGAAAACCCCATGATAGTAATGACTGATGATCAGGCACAAAGGTACACAAGTTAATACCAATATGTACCAAACGTAGCAACCAAGGCACTTTCCTGGAGGAGCATATAAATGCTTGATTGTGCAGACTGGAGGTCATCGGTAACTGAAGACAGGTTGGCCGACCTCCAGGCTTTTCCTGTGGAGGATGATGTAAGATTAGGGTCAAAGGAGTCAAATACAGGTTAGGACAAGGCAGGGATATCAACTTTGCTTAAAACTGAGCTATTTCACGCCTGTATCTGTCATTTACACATCTCTTAATTCTGTAATTTGGGCTATTAAAATAACTATTATATGGAATTGAGATTCTGTAACCAAGCTTCAGATCTGCAAAGTTTTTCTTTTGTTAAGTTACTTTTAGTAACAATTGCACTATCACTGTGGTCAATAAAAATGTGGCGTATTCCCAAGACTGTAAGAAAAGTAAATAAATTATGGTTAAAATAGTGTAGTTGTCTTCAAGGAATACAGGTACAGTACATTATACTCTTTTTGTAATCAGACTTCAGAATATGTAAACAGAATGTACATATAAATAAAAAATTGAAATTTCGGTAGTACTGGTAATGCTACACATTTGGTAATTTTGGTAATACTGCACATAGCTCCGAACATTCGTTAAATTAACAACAAATGAATAATAACTAAATTGTGATAATGATAAAACTATGATTCATCATGCAGCCCTACTGCCCTACTTAAGTTCAAATGGAATGAAAGATGACATTGAGCACACTAGGTCAACACGGGTCAAATCATTAAAATACCTCTCAATGCCTTAGGAGAAAAATCTATTCTAATCTACACGTCTTCATTAGCTCTGGTTTGGACTTGGACTTTTCTTATCTGTTAGAAACTCTCGTGCAATAAGACCAAAACAAACAAACAAGCATAGCTGAGATCCTGTTCCACTTTTGGGTGTAATATGTGCTGCAAGACCTATACAAACAAACTCAGGCTGATATCAGCCAGTCAGTGGTGATGTGTGTGTTTTTTGTTTTTTTTTTGCTGGCCTGCATGTTCACCACCAGCATGCCCACATAAGCAATAAAACTTCCCATGACGTTCTGACTGCAGTCATATATTACATTAAGCATGTGGTCAGTTATTGTCATTTTTGCATGTCAGCCTAGTTTATTTCTTAAAGATGAATTAGTAATGGGCAGTATGAGGATATTTGTCATTGCTGTGATCCATTATTTTGCAATATTCCTTTCTGAGCATACACTGGGTATTGTCAGTAGGGCATGTTTTCAATTCAAGTCAAGCCAAGTAGGTTTTATTGTCATTTTGACCATACACACACAGTACACAGTGAAATGAGATAACGTGGTGCAACACAAGAGTAGAGCAGACCAGCACAAGACTACAAGTACAAACAGGACTCCGAAGTTTGCAAGAAACACAAGCACAACAATACAATTAGACAAGACAACAAATAGCTACAATCTGGATGAATACAGATACTGTATTTCAGCAGCGAGAGTTGTGTGTGAAAAAATCAAGGAAAAGGTGGAGGAGTCTGATGGCCTGAGGGAAGAAACTGCTTCTGGCAGTGGAGGCCCGTATGCTACAGAACCTTTTTCCAGATGGGAGGGGGGGGAAGAGTGTGGGAGGGGTGAGTGGGGTTTTGCAATCTGAAAGGTTGCAATTCCCGTACCAGGCTGTGATACAGTTACAGAGAATGCTTTTTGTGGTCCCTCTGTAGAACATGGTGAGGACTGGGGTGGAAAGTGTGCTCCCCTCAGTCTCCACAGGAGGTAGAGACGCTGCTCAGCTTTCTTGGTGATGGAGCTGGCGCTGAATGTCCGCATGAGGTTCTCTGTGATGAGAACACCAGGCAACTGGTCTCCACTGATCTCCACTGATCTCCACTGAGGAGCTGCCAATGCTCAGCGGGGAGTGATCATGTTGTGCCCTCCTGAAGAAAACAACCATGTCCTTAGTTTTATCCACCTTCAGGGAAAGGTTGTCGTTTTATAACAAACACAGCATAATTAGTTTATTGCATTTCACCCAGTACAGTGTGTGACACACTGAATTGCCACAAACTTTTGATAGTTGATTGAATGTGGAGCTGATGGTTCCAATGATCAAACCTCAGAAACACAAAATACTGTGCTGCATATTGGATATCATAAAAATGTCTTCAGGTATAGAGATATTGTATGTTTAGCATATTGCCCAAACCAGCACTAATTATTGGCTCTAAATGTGATCAAATTCATGATACTGATGCAACTGATAATTCATTATTCTTAAACTGTGCTGACAAATAATTTGCACGGGGCATCATAATGAGCAAAATTCCTATTTTCCACAAACTAGATTTATGTCCTATGATATGAAACATGCTGGTTTGAATTAGCTAGTCAAATGCCTTGTCAGAGACTATGTCCTCGTTTATTTATTTAAAATCTTCTGCCAAAGGACTTTTTAAACTGGAGCTTTCTGTGTATTTGTTTGGGCTACTGTCTTTTTTGTCACAATTAAAAAATACACAAGGCTTCCTTTATTTTCAAATTGACTTGATTATTTTTGTGGTCACAATAAGGCATAGTGAGTTCTAAACCACAATTATAAGTCTACACCCCCTAAATGAAGATCTGGATGTGCTTTGACAGGGTTAGGAAACCTTTTTGCCGAAACATTTTGGGTGGCTATTGAATTCTAGTGTTAGCAGTATTAGCCTTGTATTTTAAACCAAAGAAGCAAAGTTTGGACTTTCAAATTTTGATTGTTTGGCTAATCCATTCCCTTGGAGAAGAGGAGCAAATAACTACTTTTTAAAATAACCTGAAATGGAAAAGGATACGTTAATTTCTGCCACTTTACTTTTACTCTAAGACAATCCAATAGCACTGACAGAAGATTGGATATAATTATTCTTGCCATCTTTGGAGCTCGTATTCTCACATTTGGTCTAAAAGCCAATAAGAAACACTCATTTAACGTCCTGTAGACCCTATGGCCCATCTTCTGGTCATATTCAACATTCTTTATGAAGCACTGCAGTTTTCTCGAACTCTTATTCAAAACAGTCTCAATACTACTGTAATGTACAATACTGTGGAAAAGTCTCAGGGACAAACTGTTTAAAGCCATGTTTCTCAGTATGTGATAAAGTGTCTTTCTGCTAGCAAAGTTAACATCAGAAGAAATATAAACAAACAAAAAAGCAGTAAAAAGTAGTTGATATTGTGTGAGCTGGTGAGGAAAACACAGGTTCGGTTCCAGATTCCTCCTCGGTTCCTCCAGCCGCTGTTTGGATTTGTGAAACTCCATCAGCAGCTCCTGATTTAATTTAATGAAGGATTGATTGAGTCAAGCCAGGTTTCTGATGCAAACTACAAGTAATACTGAACTTCCACAAGAACACACTGATATACTGAACACAACATCACTATTTATATATATTTATATATCATATATGAATGTTATTTGTATTTATTCTTTTTAGTTTTATTTAGAATAGTTTAGAACAGTTTTTAAACATTATTTTCGCAGGAGTCTAAGACTTTTGTACTATATATACTTGCACCAAGTATGGTGCACTACTGTGATTGAGCTTAAGAATCTCAACTGTTGCTGAGGATGTGATGGCTGCTTGAGACTACTGGTGTGTGACACAGAAGGTCCCTAGCTAAGTCTGAGACACAGATCAAGCGTGGCAGTTGTTTTTACAACGGGACCGAGACGAGCAGACCATTACAACAGCTGACAGCCTATCGTTTACAAAGACATGCTCTAATGAGGGGAAGGGAGATATGAGAGTACATCTTGATTAAGTGATGTTTGGATTAGTTCAAGGAAATCTTGGGCAACTTGATAGAAATCATATTAGGAGTTGGTGGCACAGTTTTCTTTTCTATCAAATATCCCCAGTGTACCATACTTTAGGATTACCCAGCTATCAGCTTACGAATGCTAAAGTTAGCTCATTCCTAATTCTTACTGTGCACTTTCTGGAATATATGGTTAGATTTGCACATGTTATGGTTAGCAGTAGTTCTGACCCATCAGCAATAAATAGGAATAATTTGAGCTTTTAATTGAAAGCAAGCACACACAGTCAATAGCGTATATACATTTACCCCAATATTATTCATGAAACAAACAATAAAAATGTTTTCTTTGTAACTTGTGTAACAAAATTAAACTATACACTTTTTCACCAGTTACATTTCTTACATTGTTTTTTCAGCCAAATCCTTCTGTTTGTTGATACCCACCCCCAGTGTTGTGCCAGTTCACCCTGAAAAAGAACTAGTTCAAAATACAGTTCATTCAAATAAAAATGAACTAGTTCGCGTTCATAGTTAATTTTTTTTAAATTTGAATGAAGTTCACAGCTCAAAAATGAACTCGTTCACGTTCTTTTCTTTTTTTTTACATTTTCAATAAAACGTCCTTCTATCTGAACCTCCTTCTATCTGTAATATCACTGAACAATCACAGACATAAATTACATTAAAAACCAATTTTGCGGTTGAGAATAGATCTTACCACTTAAGCAGCGCATCATGTTATGGTGAAAGTGGAAAAAATGAGGTGCAGGTATACTGTATATGGAATTTTTATTCAGAAAACATTA
>JBBPCY010000018.1:3089769-3124259 GCA_037974405.1 Brachyalestes nurse
AAAGAACCGGCTCTTCTTTGGGAGCCGTGCCACAAGAGCCGGCTCTCTGAAAAGATCCGAACTTCCGATCACTTTCCTGCGAACGTGCAGCGTAAACTGCATTCAGTCTCGCGAGAGGGAACATCACTCACAGTTACGTTCATAATTTATAAACCGACTCGTTCAGTTCAGCGTTCATTAAAAATAGGAACGTGTTCAATGAACGCCGTACACTGAACCCGTTCAGGCACATTATTGCCGACCTCTGTTAAATAGACTAACATTAATTTATTTTCAAAAAATATGTTTTATGTTTTTTTTAATATATGTGACTTTTTACTTAATCTTTTCTCTGTCTCTCTTTCTCTCTCTCTTTCTCACTCTCTCTCGTTCTCTCTCGCTCCCATGTTTTTGACTGTTAAAAGGTGAAATTAAATTAGGTCTTTAAGTGAGTCAGTCTGTCTACACCAATTGTATAAGATCTCAAGTGATTTGCACTGGCTGCTTTAGGCCTGGTCCAAACGGACGTTTGAATCTTGGATAAATGAACGGGCTCTGAATGCCATGGGTGTTTTCTTACCGTTTACTGTATCAGTGCTTGATAGGCGTTACACTGGCGTTCGTCTGACGCTGTTTAACTCCAGCCTGTAGGCCAACAGCCGACCGAGCGCCGGGGCTGAACGCCGTGTGAACACAGTGATTTACTCCAATGAGCAGAAAAACGGCTGGCGCTCAGTCCGCGCTCACCTGGAGCCATGAACGCCTGAAAAACGCCTGATTCAGACGTCCGTGTGCACGAGGCCTAAAAAATGCGAACTATTTTTTTCCTTTCTAGAACTCTGACTGGACCTTCCTTCCCAAAATACCTAAACAAATTCATTAGCTGCTGAGAAAGGGTCCGATCTGTGATCCATTCAGCGCCTGCTGACGGGATTATGCACCCCCTTCTCTTTAGCTTAAAAGAAACTCACAGCTGACTTTAATGTGAAATTAATCTATCAAAGGATTAAACTTAAAGCGCAGATGGAACACTGCGGGGATCTTCTCTGCTGCTGAACATCAGTTGCGAGATCAGGGAGATTCCAGCTCGCATTTTGTTAGTTAGGCTACAAACTTTCAAACTTGTTTTATCAACGACAAGGCATTTATCTGCTGTATTCTTCATTTTATTTTTAATTACATTTGAGGGGAAGGCCCATCTCTTCTTTATCTTTCTCCATTAACCGAGGCTTCTCGCAGAGCTAATAAATGTTGATCCCTTTGGGAAGCTTAATTAGCACCAGACAATGAAGAATAATTGACTTTAGTCATATGCAACTTTCTGACTCACTGAAGAGTAGCTACCTCATCATATAGTGACTTCAAAAGCCACCTGAAATTCCTGCGCTCTTAAACTAATTTATCAGCGATGGCTTGTTTGCAAAACACCAGTGTCATCGTAAACAGACAGCGCAGTTCCGCCTATGATAAATAAATCAAGAAGTAGCATCACATGCCACACATACATTTCTTCATTTTCTCGCAGAGTATCGAGTAACACTGCATGCACCTAAATGGTTTCATTCACTCCTGCCTGTAGCCCCTAGCACCAATTATTCATATTGGCATGAATAAAATGGCAGGACTGTACCAGAAATAGACACTGACGACTAAAAATAGCCTTTATTGGGATTAGACATTACAGATATGTCTAGAAAAGAAACTATGGTGAATCCGTGCCAGATTGTTTGCCTGTGTGTCGGTATGAGATTTCACTGGTGAGCTAGCCAAGCGGAATGGGTGGGAGAGGGGAAACAGATCGCATGGCTAGGGGGTAGAATGTGTAAACGGATATAGAGTGGTCAGCTCTTTGCTGACCTTAAGGGTCAGCATTTTCAGTACGGTGCCCTTTACAACATCTCTGTATGCTCATGTACCTGCAGCATCCTGACCTGTCCAGCATCCTGATGGGAGACAGACATAAAATTATGTAACAACTGCTGCATTGATTTCTACACAATGGTAATAATGTAGTCATGCAAATTATGATGATTACCTTCGACTGACGTACATTCTAAAACACACAAAATTCAGATAAGCTAATCAGAGCACGTGAGCTATAGGGTATCAAAGTGAACGAGAAGATGCTGAGCAGAGTCAATGCAAATTGGAATTAATTTCCGCTGTCAGCATGTTTGGTGTGTGACTCTGGAGATGACATGGCAAGTTTTCATCCTTCTCCAGAGAAGCTGAGACTTGACCTTTTGTTACAGATACAGCGCCAGACTGACAGTTCGAAGTGCTGTGCATGCATGGCCCTGCAGCTTTTCTTGCATTCGTGTGTACTTTTTTTGTTTTTTTTGTGTTTTTTGACAGCAGGAGCCATCTTAAACCAGCAGGTTGCCCCCTAAAACAGTGCCTCTAATCATTAAAGTTATAAAGCAACCATAATTATCCCCATATACCGCAACAACAACTAAGAATCTAAGAAGAATTTGATTTAGATGGTCTACTTTTTATAATGAGCAGCCATAAAGAAATGTCAGCTCTGTAAATATTGTTGTCAATATCAGTAATGAACACTGATGTCAATATGAGGAAATGCTTTGGGTGGGGGATGTGAGGGTGGTGGTTGTACAGTTACCACCAACACCACCAACTATAGCTGATGCATATGGATCCGTCTCTTAGTAACAGATGAAGTACATTGATATTGTTCATTTTAATTCAGCAACTGTGAGTGTGAACAACATATGGGGCTCTATACTATAGCTGATTATGTATGCATCGTGACTGAGCTCTTTCAGCAACGTGCGTAAAATTATAAGTTCCTGTGTGGGTTTGCTGTGTATAAACAAGCATGACTGTGCAAGTGCTAGAGTTATCCTAACCACAGAAGGCTTCACAGTGGGGCAGAGAAAAGTGGGGAGGAGACACAGAGCATGAAAAATGGGGTAAACAGAGTGTGTGTGTGTTTGTGTGTGTGAAAGAAAACTGTGCAAATATATCACTAGCCCTATGACTTTCAGCTCCCTTACCAAATCAATCCAGCCATTGACCGTACTTTAGCTCAATATCAACCCTACGAAAATACCAACAGCGCCACGTGCGTGATGAAAACGTTTTTTTTAGGGCCATGTGTGTTTGTGTGTGTGTGATTCCAGGTTCTCTGGCCATAGACACCTGAGCTCCACTGTTCCAAGGTCACACACAGGATTCCTCTCCCTGTGCCAGTAACAGTCGGCATGGTGCCTGGCTCGATCTATCTCTTTCTCCGTAGTGACTGTAAAAAGAAAAAAAAACCTATCCACCTATCAGCTGCAGGAGCTCCAGGAGGTGGGACTGGATAAATGACCGATAGGCCAGTCGTTCAAGTGGAAACAATTAGTCATGTCTTTTCAGCCACTCCACGCTGTGTAATTAGCCTCGTTAAGCTTGGTGGGTAGGCTTGCTGGAGGGGACATGCGGACGCATCCGTTACTGTGGTTCCTCCCCCAGCTTGCGATCATGTAGGTTGGGTGTCCATCCCACATGTCTTTATTTCTCATTAGGATGCATACATTGATCTCCAGTTAGGACATATTGGCCCCTGCTGATGACATGAGGAGGTTGTGTTGAAGGCCAAGCTATCAAAGTCATGTTGTGTGGACTAATGTCCTTGAGGATCGTAAGAGGTCCAGGATACTAAAACGCTCTGTACCCCACCGGGAAACAGTGAATACACTGCTTAGGTCAAAATGTTTCTATCTGGACTAGAGTGAAACAAAAGATATTTTGTTTATGTAATGAGATTTTCGTATTTGTAGCCCAGAAAAAGTATCTGTAATCCATTCGAAAAGACTACAGATGTTTTTGAAAAATCAGTTGATTGCTTGTAGGATTGCATTCATGTTTAACAGGAAAAAGTAGATAGGATTTCCAAGCATTTTGGTCCACTTCAGCATATGAATCTGTAGACTGAAACAAAAGGAAGATTATAGTGAATCAGGGAACTGTGATGGCAAAAATAGCGTAAGCTGAGGTCTAATACTTAATTTGTTAGATTGTGTAGGGTTAGAATAAGGAGATCTATACATTTTGTGATAGATTTGTCTATGCTTATTGTAATATAGCCTACTTTATTTTCATGGTAAATGCATGAAGCACTTGCTTCTGTTTTCCCCAGCTGTTATATAGAGCAGGTCAGTATGACGGTATTTATCATTATTATTGGTAAATTCCATCTCTGGATGTTGCAATATGCTTTTCTGAGCTGCATTTTCTATCATGGATATTGTCGACAGCATTAAACTTTTGGAAAGAGAGCATAAGCAGTCCTGATTGCTTGGATTTTGAGAATTTGGGCCTTATTGTGATAATGTTTTTAACATATTTCTAGAGCTAAGGTTAAGATGTGCTCTACTCAGGATTCTCTTAACAAGTTGTGTGTACATGTAAAAAGTGACATGCTTGTGAATCCTACATGCTACATTCAATATCCCAAAAATTTCTTGCTCGTGGTCTTGGCAGAAAAAGGCGTAAAGCTTCCGTTTTTGAAAATAAGGGCATTTGAATTGGAATTGCAATATTGGTCAGAAAAACTGCAATCAGATACATTTCTTACTCAGCTCTACAAATAACCCACACATACCATCACATTTATCACACCTCTTGTCCTGTTCTCATTGTTGCCTTCTGTTCCTTTGGCCTGTCTGACACCAATATCCTCTAACCGTCCCCTACTTTTTTACCTTCTTTTCCTTTGTGACCTGACATCCTGCCCTCCTCTTGCTTTCGCTCTCTCATTCTGTCAGCCTCGCATGGTCTCTCGCCATCTGTCTTATCTTCCACTTTGTTTATCGCCCTCATGGACAATTGGTCTTGCTGGTTATCTGTGCATCATCGTCACTCTAAAGTCGGCCACCCTTCGCAGGTGTATATTCGGTGTGGCCGATGAGGGTTTGAACTGACAGCCTTGTTCCCATACTGTCACGTCTCGAGACTCTCTCGCACCAACTGCACCTGCCCCTCTCGCTGGTCACAGCCAACTGTCACTTTACAGGGCATCCTGCGCTCGCAAGGAGCTTTCACAAGCCAAAAGTCCTCCAGAGTCGCAGTCTACCCGAGTATCCATCTTGTGGAAATTTTAGCCCCCCCGAAATAAGTGAATGCTTCACTGAGTTTGATGGATGTTGCTGTATCACTCCTTGTGTCTTCATTGTCATTGGTCACCCAATGTCAGCCTACAGTCACGTGTTCCTTTTTGACTTTTGTGTCATATGATTTTTACAGGCTGCTGAAATCTGTGCAATTTATGGGCCTATAACTATAATAGCCTTTTTACTATTAAATATATATGATTTATTATGAAATATATATGAAAGCTTCCCCCACCCAAAAAATGCTTCCAGTGAAAATAATACAGTACACCTGCTACAAGCCTGCTCCATTTAGACCACTATTGTGTGAAGAAGCCTGTGTGTAGTGTTTTGCAAACACTGAGTGTCTCTAAACATGACATGGGTATAACATGCATAAACAAACTGGTGGAAACTCTTTCTGTTTCTATGTAGTCTCTGCAGTGGTTTATGGGACCTTTAGCTCAAGAATATGTTGCAGTGATGTGGAACAAACCTGTAGACCACACAGCTGGCATATTTACAATGTGCATATGGTATGATGTGCAATTAGCACATTGTTTAAGTGCTATGGAAAATGTATGCTTGGTTTCTAAGCTATAGTAAGCAATAGTAATGTGATCAAGCAGTTGCATAATTATACATGTCCTTATGCAGCTATTAGGTCGTGAGTAAACCTCTTTGTATGGGATGGTGGCATGAGTACTGTTGACTCATTTTAACTACATTTACAGAATTATTACCATATTATAACTGTAAACATCAGCAACCATCACAGAAACCTTCAACACAAAGTTTTATATTGAATCTGTCTATTTCATTTTCTACTGTTTACTTTGTGCCCCCTACTGCAGATTTAACTCTTCCGTCCTTTTCATTTTAAACCCAGCCAGTAACAACTGTGTCCTCCCAACAACAGCTGAGAATATGTTCTCCTTCAAAGTGACACTAACATTTATATAATCATGTACCCAAACACACCTCAGCTGCCTTGCTTATGTACATATATGCAATGGCTTTCAGATATTTCTGAAATGAGAAGATATCCCATATGCAGGATTTTCCTGCATATACCCACAGATTTCTGCAAAGAAAAAAAAAAAATAGCAAGTCTCCTAAAAAGGTTTTATAAAGTTTAAGGGTAGACACACTCAATGGCGTACTACAAGCTGAAATTTTGAAATTATGTTTAGTTTTTGATTATTCAATGTTTTTCCCTTGTGCTAAATAAAGAATCGCTTGTACTTATTAGCTATTTTCACTGTAAATTAAATAAAAGGGTAGTCTCTGATTCTGCACAGTACTGTATGTCTGTGAAACACAATTTTGACCTGAAATGCAGGCAAAAAATGGCACGTTTTCTCTATTAATTAATTCTGCCACTTACCGTTCACTGTGCTCTGATAGTAAATAATATGGTGCACATGTCCTATATATTAGTAGTATTCTTCTATTTTAAATTACAGCAACAACTTGTGATGAATAAAGTGCATGTAGTGTTCAGTCTGCCTCCTGCAGAGTAAGCATCTGTTGATTCGTTTGCCAAGTCCCAAATGTGCTTCCCAAATACATGCAAATAAGAGGGCCCTGTTCAGGGCTTTTCGAGGTCGACATTGACCCCATGACTTCTGTGATCTATTCTTAGTCCAGCTTTCGTAGCTTTCAGCTTAATGATATAATTTAATTAGCGTTATCTGTTGTGTATACTCTAAAACACAACATTTAATGAATAAAACTAGATGTTGGTCAAGAATGTCCTTTAGAGCCTTAGTGGAATACAAAGAGTGGATTATTAGATTTAAGCACAAATTGAATTATTCTCTCTCTGTCTCTCTCTCTCAGTTCGGCAGCCATGTCTAAAGTGGCTGTGAAAAAGCTGCACTGGCGCTCCAAAGTGCAGGAGACCTTCGTGCCCCTGGTGGGCAGCTCTGGAGATCTGGGTGTGGCAATAGGGGGCGGAGCCGACTATGGAGCGGTCCCGTTTGTCACCGCTGCTCCAGGGGGCGGGATCACAGTCGGCGATGTCATCTTGGAGATTGGAGGAACGCCTGTTTTGGGAATGACTTTAGGTGACGTTCGTGGGGTGCTCAACTCCTGCCCCCATCCCATTCGCATCAAGACCGTCTCACCAGGTAATTATGCCATATCGACCTGTCCGAGCACCACCCAAAACGGATAGACAAGCATTTCAAAAATCGGGTCAGAAGTCCCATTTAACCAGCTTAGAAGCTGAATTTTGTCAAGATGCATTAACTATTCACATCACATGTCTACAATGTTAGAACTGCTACACAAGCTTGACTTTCAGGCCTAAATTGCTTAAAATTAGACTCCGTTGTTAAAGCTATTTGAAACATGCTAATGTTAACTTCAGTACACCAGTGGTGCATGTATGGGTCAGTTACAAACTGGTCACTTATAGCATGAACAAGATCGAAGGTCAATGGGAGTTTGTTGAACATGATATGGTGGCTTTGATTTTGTCTCCACCTGCAGCCCACGCTTTAATAGCCACTGCAATAATGGATGGGTTTGTGTGGAACAATATGTCACACCTGACCATGACTTCCCCTGCCTTCTCAGTCAGATTGATGACCAGCTGTTCCACAGTGGTTGTCTTAATCTTCTCTCTCTCTCCCTCTGAATAAATACGTGGCCGTCTCTCACCTCTCTAACCTGTGGTCACTATTAGGTGGAGGTGTATCCAAACTGTGGGGACCATAAACTGTTTCAAGGCCATCTATTGTATCAGTTTCACACATAAACCCAGTGTGCCAGAGGAAACAGATTTTCTAAATCTGGCACACCTATTTTAGGGCTGATCAATAAGTCCTGTCCCTGCTGAAATTCTAAAGCGCGTGTTCATAGTCACAGAATTTTATCACATGCTTGATTTTGGCATGTGAAATGAAAGTCTTTATGTTTTAATAAACCTTTTGTGGTTTACTGTAAGAAAAGTACGAAAAAGCTTTGATAAACCATTGTTTGTTTATTAAGCAGAATGAAGCACATTTAAACAAACAACTAAAAAGATGATAAATTTTACTAAGAAATTACCTGCCATAGTATTCATTAAAGATATGCCAGTGTTTGTGTGTGTCTATGTCTGTGTGTGTATCAGTGTGTCCCAGGATTTCTGACTGCTGTCAGCAGTAATGTTCCATTATGACTGTAAAATATGTTTTATAAACAGAGCTGATGTTTTGTCAGTGGGGGCGGGGTCAGTGCATCTCGCCGGCTGTCTGTCATTTTGAAGGGCGGGAGAGCTCATCTTTAACAGCCAAGTGGCTTGTCATCAGAGTCCATAAAACACTCCAGACCAAATGAATTGCTCAGCCAAGCTGAGTAAAGTGGTGGGCTGCAGGCAGGCATTTCTGAACTGTAACCTAAGACTCTGTGGGAATGTGTGTGTGTGTGTGTGTGTGTGTGTGTGTGTGTGTGTGTGTGTGTGGGTTTGTTTCTGTGTGTGCACATGTTCATAACAAACCTTAATTTGTCATTTTCTCCCTATAAACTTTATTATGAATAACACATTAGCCATGCCTCTTCTTTAGATTACACATGTAGTGAAAAAGGGATGTATTGGTTAACCCTATTTATGGTTTGATTCTTGGATGTCAATTGGATGCTGAAAAATGATTTGCTTGGTTTATAAAAGGAATATTTCTGGCTCTAAATCTGACTGTACAATATTGTGAATTAATTAAATTATGTATTAATGCATTATATGGAATATGGAACACACCATTGCATTACTTGCCAATCATAGCATACCGTTACACTGCTTGGTGGGGGAATACAATACAACTAAATATTAACAGTGATTCATTTTAGCATTGCTGTATTGTATCATATTATATTTGTAGTGGTTTAAAAAAACAAGACTAGGCAAGCCTAGTTTTTTTGGACTGCAGAGTTTTAGCAGTAAACGTATTTAAAACGTATTGAACATTCAACTATTTGCGCAACTCTGTGTCAGAGAGTCTAAATCACAATTTGAAAGTATTGATAGTGTACCAGTACAGTCAAGACACTCATTTCAAACAGTGAGGAATGGAAAAAATGAAAGAGTGCGCCCTTACAGATGATGGGTGTTAAGATTATTCTTGTGGATAAAAGCTGTGCTTCAGAGCCTGATACAGGCTAATGAATAATTGGCAACATGCATAATGTCATGGGGAGAAAGCTTAGTTCTTGTTACTGATCAGAGAGATCTGTGAACTGTAGAATTTCCTTTCTGTTCATAGCCTTTACTTCCCTACAGAATGTTATTACTGGTGTCCAGATTATAGCCATTTTTTTGTCCATGTTTCTTATTCTGACATGTTTCTCTGAATTCGGCTTCCACTGCGTCTGAATTCATGTCTGCTTCTCTTGGTTGATTACAAAACACCTTTAAGATGTGCAAAGGTTAATCAATACTGCCTCGAAAGTGCTAGAGAGAAGGAAAGCGAGAGAATGTGTGTGTGTGTGTGTGTGTGTGTGTGAGTCTTTGTGTTTTTGCAAGCTTTCAAGTTTGCAGATTTAGAGGTTGGTGAGGACATTGTCGCATGTGTGAGCATGAATGTTAATTTCTGGGACACATTTTCATTTTGTTTGTTTATGGAATCAAAATCTCTCTTTCTGTCTCTGCTTCTGTTTCTCTGTCTCTCTCTCTCTCTCTCTCTATCTCTCTCTCTCTATCGCTCTCTCAGGGTCAACGCTGTGTAAGGATTTGAGATTGTATCTGAGCAAGTGTTTCACGCCTGGTTCCATGGACAGTCAGCTTCAGCAAGTCATACGAGAAAATCTGTACCTGCGCGCTGTTCCCTGTGAGTTCCTCAAGCTCACACACACATTTACACATCCACCATAACCTGACACCTGGATGCTTTCAAATGCGCTTTAGTGCTTAGCTATGTAACACCGTGTGCGGTCTTGTCTGCGTATTTTAGGAGCGATGCGCATGTGGCTGAGGTCAGCAGCACAAGTACATCCCACTAAGGCCTAATTCAGACAGACGGATTAAATCTGATTTTTCAGCATATCAGATTTGAGCAGGACATGGCAAAAAGCCACATAAAATCTGGCTGTTTCTAATTGGATTCAAGTCACATTTGTAAGTTGTTTCAAATCTGGTTTAAACATGTGACTCAGTTTTACCAGCTATATCGGATTTCATGCACCAAAAAAAAAACATTATATTTTCAAATAAAACAACAAGAGGTGCTAGAATCAAGCAGAATCGTCTCCCAATAGAATGAGACATTTTTACTTGTTAAGATTTCTTAAAACAAGAAAAAGTTTCTCAAAACTAGATTATTTATCTTACAAAGTCAAGTCCGTTTTAAAAATAAAAAACATGTTATTTCTTTTTTCTGGCGTGTTAATATATCATTTTGGGCAGTGTGTGTTTTTTGTCATTTGGGGGCAGCAGTTGTAGATGTCAGAATGTGTGACAAAATCAGTACTGGGCCTTAATTATGGAGAGTTGAGGCCACATTTTTTGTATGACGCTGCAATACATCACAATCATTCTGTTAGTTATAGTCCTTAACACTAGAACCGCCAACATTCCAGCCCCCCTAGAACCGCCAAGGGGGGTCATTTTGACCCCCCTGCTGCAATAGCGTCAGCGATGCTAAGATGTCATTTCTAAAGCTGTGAAGCGGCTCATTCCCATCTTCCTTTTTAAATAATACTTGACAAAATAAGTGTTTAAAATATATATTTTTGCTGGGTTTTTTTTCACTCACATCCACAGTGATCTCTTCTTCTTCTGACTCTCCCTCGCTCAGATCCTGGTACAATAGCCTGGCTTCTTTGGTCGTCATGTATCTTTTGTATGGGTCCCTGTCTTAAATTTCGCAATATTTTAATCAATGGTGCGCTGTTAAAGTCGGATGACGTCATAAGCGTCTAGCCTTGCTAAGCAACCGGGCCGGTGGTCGGGGCGTGGCGCAAAAAATGACAGCTGATCTAAATGAGGGGGTAAAAATGACTCTTCTAGGTTCTAGGTATAAATGGTCGTATTTATTTTTCTGTTTATCACACACACCAAAATCCACTAGATGATTAATAAAGCCATTTTAGGGAAAGTCATGAACTTAAAGATTTAGGGCTTTTATTTTAACTACAAGTACAGTGCAAGCATTTGAAAATGCCAAGGGGTAAAAATGACCCCCTTGGCAGTTCTAGTGTTAAGGAATGGTATGTATGATCAAAGCTTGTTAAAGTGACCAGTTTGCTTAGTTTTGCCCCTCCCTAGTCAGTGTACTCATGTGCTCGTCGTTACCATGGCAACCAATGTTGATATGCAAGCAAACAAGACTGCAGTCTGACCATACAAATCAGATTTGGCCACTTGAACCTGAACTCAACATGAAGGCAAACAATC
Organism: Brachyalestes nurse; assembly: GCA_037974405.1. Lineage (NCBI taxonomy): Eukaryota > Metazoa > Chordata > Actinopteri > Characiformes > Alestidae > Brachyalestes > Brachyalestes nurse. The sequence goes on from JBBPCY010000018.1 coordinate 3,101,221, forward strand.
TCTGCAGTGTGAAGTAAAGCCTAAGGCTGCAGGAAACGTTGTACATATTTAACATTCGTGTGAATAAGTACATATCATGTTTACTTAATTATTTGCTTGATCTTTGACTAGGCCAAGTTCCTTATCTAATATCTGACACTCAGATTCCGGCTGTTGCCATGAAGCTTGATTTAATTGGTGCGAGATCTGTTTCTTCAGAAAGCTGCCATTGACACCTTTGCGGAAGAAGCGTGGGGAAGAGGAACACTGGGAGAGAGAAAGAGAGAGAAACAAAGGAAGAGAACATTTTAAAATGAAAGAGTAGTGTCTCAGAGTAGTGTTTTGCTTTTCCATTTTTTCTTTCTCAGCCCCTGAATTCTCTAATTCTCTCTCTCTCTCTCTCTCTCTCTCTCTCTCTGTCTAACCACTCATTTACATCCATTCTTTTCCACGGCATGTGGCCGGTACCTTTTCTCAACCCCTCCCTCTCTTCCATGTTCAACCCTAATTATCTTCTTGCTTCTTCTTTAGATTACACATGTAGTGAAAGAGGGGTGTATTGGTTCACCCCATTTACGGTTTGGTTCCTGGATGCCAAATGTGTGTTGAAATGTGATTAGCTTGGTTTATAAAAAGGAACATTGAATTATGTATTAATGCGTTATTAAAAATCATTCTGCTTTTTATGGAATAAACCATTATGTTGCTTGGGATTCATGGCCTAATGTTATGACATATATTGCTGGGTGGATGAATTTCAATAATACTAAATGTAAATAATAATTCATTTAAGCATTCCTGTGTTTTATAACTTCATATTTGTAGTGGTTTAAGGACAAGACTAGGCAAGCCTATTTTTTTTACCTGCCTAAGTTTTAGTTTCTCTAATTCTCTGTGTCTCTCTCTCACTCTCTCTCTCTCTCTCTCTCTCTCTCACTCTCTCTCTCTATCTCTTCTCCGTCCTCTCTTTCACATCCGCTCTTTTCCACTACATGTGGCTGCTACCTACTCTCAACCCCCTCCTCTCTTCTACGTTTAACCCTAATTATCTTTTAGGTAATTTCTTTGACATTTAAATCCTCACATTAAGATGGGAGACAGATTTGGATTAGCTGCTATCGAAACCGTAATCCGCAATTAAGTCGATGGAGTTCTGCCAGTTAATAAAGAAATGGAAAATATTGCTTTACGTAAATGCTGGAAAATCAGAGATGCTCTCTCTCTCTCTCTCTCTCTCTCTCTCACTCCCCTCCCTCCCCTTTTCCTTCTTTTATGCGTTCTCTCTTTTATCTTTGTTCGTTTCATGCTATCAAAATAGCGCTTGAAATCCTGAGAACAGAACATTAAATGGTGAGAGGGCTACATTAATCTGAACACATAATAACAGTCACTGAGCACTCGCTCAGGCTCCACTTGCGAGAACATATTTAGCATATCCAGTCAGCCCTTACACCTCTTATGAATTTAAAAACACAGGGCCTCATTTGTCAAATACGGTTGATTATGAGCGCACATCTGAGCAGAAAAAAACATACGGATAACCAGCGGGTTTATCAAAATCACGTAAAGCACAGATGAGAGAACGAAAGGGCCTCGTCTGTTGTGAGATCTCAACTGAGCGTAAAGTGCCGAAGGCACAGTCACAGTGATGAAGCACCATATACATTCATTACTGCCATTTATGGTGAAAACGTCTCGCATGGAAACGCACAAATGAGAACATGATGAACAAGAGGAAATGAACAAGAGCAAAACGGCAGACCAGGTTTTAAAAATTGATTTTATGAGCCATTTTTGCGTAGTCATTCCATGAGCTCATTAATATTAATGGCGACGAAACAGAAGAGTTGATTGAATAATATATTTAGTGCAACCAATTGTGCTTTAGTGCAAATACACTGCAAGTGTGCTGAAGAACACTCAAGATTAAGTTATAATGAAATGAATATGAGGAATACCTAACGAATCTCAACAAAAGAACACATCACAAAAATGACTGCGAGCAGAAAGAATATCAGGATATGATTTATCATTGAATACATTGTGTTTATCCAAGTGCGGTCAAAATATTAATTAGTGCTTGCTTCTAATATTTAAACCTACATTAATGTTATTATTAGTCAAATTAGTAATAGTCTAAGAAATACAGAAATTATTTTTGATATTAACTGATTTTGAACTATACTCTAGTGTAAGAAAGAGCAGTACGGCATTAACGATGTTGTTGCTGTTAAAATAAAACTTCTTAAAATAATATCTCCCAGTTTTTTACATAACAAATATAAGCTGCTCTTTACACTGTATTAAAATTTAAAGAGAAACAGACCGATAAAATTGTCCAAAATGTTTACGAATAAAATATTTTAACATTAACGGACTTTAAAAGTGAGTAAAGTTTTTTCCTTTTTCTGTAAGGTTGCCTGTTTTTTTTGTTCTGGCAACCCCAACATGCGTGATCATCATTCAGATTACCAGCTGAGTATTGCCAGTTCACAGAGAATTCCATTTTACTCAGTGACAGTCCTGTTCTGATTGTAAGCAGGTTTGGTAACTGATGCTGCTTGTAATGTGGTTCATTCACTGGATTCATTCTCACTGTACTCTGTTATTGGCACCCACACAGTTCACTCTGCGGACATGCAGGCATGTAGTTCACCCTGCCCTGACCGTGTCTGGTCCAGTGTGTGTGTGTGTGTGTGTGTGTGTGGGCGTGCGTGTGCATGCCTAGGGTTACAGAGACGCGACTCCGGTAATCTCTGGTTTATACTGTGAAGTAGGTCATGTCGAGCTCGATGCTGCCCACCGCCTGCCAAGCCCTCACCCTATTTACTACAAACACACACCCACACACTCACAAACACACAAACACTGCTGATGGTGTTTCTTGAGCCTTGGTGGTGCAGAAACGTCACCATGTTTTTGGAATTTGACGAGACATGCGACAAGTGTCTGCTTAAGTGTAGATATAAACCCACAAAAATGCCCGTGTGCATCCCAGACACGCTGATTACCCCTGCACGCACACGCACGCACACGCATGCACACGCACACACTGAAGACGCAGATTGCGCTGTCCTCATTTTCTCTCCTCTGGGGGTCATTGCCTTCAGTCTGAGTCGTGATGAAGTTGTGGAGGTCGCGAGGAGGAGGGGCGAACATCTCCTTCGCCACAGCTGCCTGCTGCAGCGCATGCAGGGCGTCGCTTAACGCTGCTAAATTTAGTCCAAAAAACAACCCTTAAACACTTGTTTTGGTCAAATACAACCGCTTACAGATATTTGCCACAGCTGCATTTCATTGTTGCAGAAGGTTGTTACTGACCCTAGGCGAACCGAAGATCAAATCTAAGTCCTCTGTGTAAATGATGTAATGAAGTGCTCATATATTTATGTTACTTAATAAAAAGGCAGTTTTACAAACCTTACAGAGTGATCAGTATATTGTTATTAAAAAGATTGTATGAGTATGACCATTTGGAAAACAGTGCAGCACATTTTCCGTCCCACACAGGATTCTCTCTGTCGTCCCTCTGTAGAATGTTGAGAATTGCAGGGTCTCTGCAGGAAGTAGAGACGCTGCTCAGCGGCCGCCACATGAACCATCAGGCCTCTGAAAGTGAAAGTGACCATTCTGTCATACATGAACACACCACAGCACACAGTGTGAACAGCACGAATTCTTCCTCTGCATTTAAACCCATTCACCAAGTGAACCCGTCCCGTCAGGAGATCCAAACCGCCCCGCCCAACCTGCAAAAATACGCGTGGATAATGACCCGAAACCCGACCCGACCAGACCCGAGGAAAATAAAATATCTCGAACCCCATTTCCAACACATTTTAATCGAAAATGAAAAGCGTTTTGACCTGTCCACCCGCACCCACGATATTTAAAAAATGTCTGCCCTAAAACCTCCCACACCCGCAGGTCACGGGTCGACCCGTGATCACTAGTGAGTACTGACACCTTTCTGTTATAGCCAGCATTAACTATTTCTGCACTCTTTGTTACAAAACTCTTCTGTGGAATCAAAGCAGATGCACTAGTCTTCATTTACATGACCCCATTGCTAGTCTGCGGGTTGTCCTTCCTTGGACCCATTTTGGTAGGTTCTTATCACTACGTGCCTGGAAAACCCCACATAACCTGCAGTTTTGGAAATACTCTGACCGAGTAGTCTAGCCAGCACATTTTGGTCCTTGTCAGAGTTCCTCAGATTATTATGTTTGTCCATTTTTCCTGCACAGATTTCAAGAACTGACTGTTCACTTACATCCTACTATATACCAACATCTGACAGGTGCTATTGTAATAGAAAATCAATGTTATTCACTTTATGCTATTCAAGCCTTTCAAGTGTTTTTTATATTGTGTCGTTTATAGAAGCTAGCCTGTCGATGCAGGCTTTTCTATGGAGGCTTACATGTTTCAGTATATTATTATAGCTGCCATTTTAAAGTTCAACAGTTGGCTGTGTGGATATGAGTACCCTACTATGTAGTTCACGTGCGGCGCTCTTAAAATGAAGTACTGCAGCTGAGTGGATTTTTTTCCCGGCTGAGCCGAAGGCACTGTGTATGTTTCCACTAAGCCAGCCAGACAGGGCGGGCTGCCACATCCTCGGGCTGGCATCCCTAATCTGACTCGACTTGGCTGGGAAAAATCAGAGCAAACAGTTTGGATGCCATCACATATGCACAACGTAGCGAGCTTACAGTCCGGTAGGGTGGCCAAATTCAAAATGCAGAATGCAACAATGGCAAGGACTGGTAGTGATGGAGCAGTATGGCCAATCACAGAATGCAGTGTTAGAATAGCTGTAGTTTTTTCGATCTGCTGTAGACCTAAGTGACCCAAACGAAATACAGCAGCCTGCACATGTGAGCGCCAAGACATGACATGAGGATTTTATTTTACAGTTGCTCACTTTAAGGTCGTATCCATGGAGACGGGTCATCTGGCAAATTAGTAGCAACCCGTGGGATATTAATGTCCATCTTTATAATACAGTTGTGTGTGTGTGTGTGTGTGTGTGTGAGCTTGTATTTAGCCCACACAGAGGTGACCATATGTCCTCATAATGTTAGAAAAACATGAGAAATCTGTGAGAAGAGTTTCCTTGTGAGGACCGGCAGAATGTCCCCACATCTTCTGATTTGTATGGTTTCCTATCATTGTGATTCAGGTTGTTTTAGAGTAAATGAGCAGTCATAATGAGCAGGTGTCATAATGCACAGTGCGCCGCATTGCATAAGCTTGGTGTCACATAACTGCAATTACTGCATTAAAAAATGTGCCCACAGTACACAGTCTGAATCTCTTAGTGTACACATTACATTCGGTATAACGTCCCGAGACAGAATGATGGTTGTAGCTGTGGCGTCTCTCATTAATGATGGACTGTCCATGTTAAACACACGTGTAACGCTTGTGAGTAAGCAAGAGCTCAGCAGAAATAGCCAAGAGCAGAAACAGCTATTTTTATACTCTCTGTTACAACATTGAGTGCAATACTGTGGTTAAAGGTTAGTTTACACGTTTTATTCATCCCTCTTTTCTCTCTATCTCCCCCTCCCCCTCTGTCTCCTTGTTTCTCTATATATAGTTCTTTCTTTGACACTAATTTATTCAAATTTGATTCCAAAATATTTTACCGTGATGCACTTATGTAATTATTGCTCTTCCATTAAACCAGAATGATGGAGTAGTGTGAGCAGAGCGAGAGGGGGAAAGAGAGAGAGACACTGAGAGAGAGAGAGAGACAGAGAGAGAAAGAAAGAGAGAGAGAGAGAGACAGAGAGAGAAAGACAGAGAGAGAAAGATAGAGAGAGACAGACAGAGAGAGAGAGACAGACAGACAGAGAGAGAAAGACAGAGAGATAGATAGAGAGAGAGACTGAGAGAGAGACAGAGAAAGAGAGAGAAAGAAAGAGGGAGAGAGAGAGAGGGGGACAGAGAAAGAAAGAGAGAGAGAGAAAGACTGAGACAGAGAGAGAGAGAAAGAAAGAGAGAGGGGGAGAGAGAAAGAAAGAGAGAGAGACTGAGAGAAAGAGAGAGAGAAAGAAAGAGAGAGGGAGAGAAAGAGAGAGAGAAAGAAAGAGAGAGGGAGAGAAAGAGAGAGAGAGTATGCTTCACACAATGATCAACTGCTTGAAAGTAGGGCATAAAAGATTATACCTCTTAAGCAAATTAACTGTAGGACATTTATCAAAAAATCATGAAGTACAGTCATATTAAAATGCTGCTGCTTCAGTGCTTAAATGACTCCAAAGAAACCAGACCTCACTGCTTTGTTGCTGGTAGCTTTGTGCTGCTACAGCCTCTCTAGAATAATATGTGCAGATAGAATTAGATAGTATAGAATAAGTATGAATTTGCCAGTTTTAATAAGATGCATTAAAGTGTCCTTTGGTGCTACGTGACAACATAAGACATTCTTTTAATAGCACGTGGTTTTCATTAGACTTAATTTGCCTACTAGCAGAATCACATTAGCCCACGGCTTGTGTCACCAGCTCTTGCCTGCTGTGCCGTGAGCATTTAAACACTTCCCTCTTCATCACAGCAGAAATAAGTAGCATCAGTGTGACCTTCACCCTATTTTCACTTATAGCAAACCCATAGAATAGTGCAGAGAAGTGAGGACTGAGCTGAGTGTATTCTTTACTCTTGTTTTCTAGCAATGAGACATGGGGCAGAGGTAGGCAATTTGACAATATTTATCATTGTGTAAGCATGTACATGAAGATCACTGACCAACAGCATGTTTCATCAAAATGAGAGCATTATTAGCCCTGTTTAATGCAAAGTGTTGAATAAAAATGATTTGCACTAAACATTTATGACTTATACTAAAGCTCTACTGGCTCTTTATTACCTTGAAGTTCTTGATATTCTGTCAGATTCTATTTTGACCACATGCTCATGCGGACAGTATACATCTTGTACACTGTAAAAAAAATATTGGCAAGTGAAATGACCTATTATATATTATATATTTTTTTACATTTTAGGGCTGACATTATTACTGGATTAAAATTGATTTCTAGGTAACAAAAGTGAATAGAATTCTCTCACTGAAACAGTGTAGTGATTACTTTGCAATTTGAGTGACCAACATGGCCATGTCTAACATTAAAATAGCGGAAAATTGCACCAGCAGGATGTCTGGTCATGTCTGCTTGTGTGCTGACAGTCATCTGTGCGAAGTAAAATGAAATGTTTGTTTCTATAAATTGTATGGATATGATTACTCAATCGTCAAAACGATCACTAGAGTATTTGAACGCTAACATAATAGATAGTGACCGCTTTTGACGTTCGTGTGCTTATTTTAAGTGGAAGTAGATTGTTGGCTGGTCCATTGAGGCCAGTGTCCAGTGGCCTCTCGCTGTCAGGGGCTTTGTGGGGGCCTCAAACCACATAGCTTGTGCTAATTCAAATACTTGGGACAATCCACGGCAGGTGTAAACATTCAATAAAGAATGAACTACATTTTTAAACAAAACATAAAAAAATCATTAGTTGCCCAAAGTGGACATAATCACAAGAAACATAAACAGTGAAATATGATCTAATTCATTTTTTATGCATTACTGTTATGTTATACAGAGGGCCTCCAAAGACTTTTGTGCTGCAACAAATGTGTAATATTGTGGTGTTTTTTTTTTTCTTTTTAAAAACGTATTATTTTCACACTACGCTTGGAATATTCTTACGAGACACTGCATCTTTTACAGCGCAGAATAACTGGACACCTAAACACATTTGATGAAGAACATTTACGTGCCAGTTCTGTTCCATCTGTTAACAGATGCCCTTACTGTCTAGTAATACTTTGGGGAAGTGGTGGGGAGAGACGCCACCATACCCACACAGAGCGAGGGCAGTTTTACTCTCTTTGAATCTCAGCCATAGATGGTTGTTGCATCTCTGGATAACAGGCCCTTTGGGAGCACAGTTAACCAAAGTCAACCAATGAAATATATTAATTAGGAAATTATTTCTGTTATGTATTCCATAGTGATAGACAGCATCAAGCATCAAGGCATTCTTCTGTTGGCCCTCTCTGAATGTAGCTGTGCATGTCCTGTCATTATTTATAGATGAAACTGATAAACAATGACACTCAAGGAGGGCTTTCATTATGTTGCATTCTATTAATCAATAATCGGTCAGGCAGTATGCCCTTGCTTGTTTGGTGTGGTTTAGAAATCTCTTGGTCTCTCACACACACACACACACACACACACACACACACACACACATAGTCAAACTCCCTTAGGGTCACCCTTCTTATTGGACAGGCGACCCATCACAGACTCCTTCCCCTTCCGTGATGGCTTCTGGTCTTGCAGTGATTGACGTGTGCTGGATGTGGTGATAAACAGCTCCGTCTAAGTACACCATTGGGCCTCTAGCTGTGTGAGCTATGGCTGAATATGTCACTACACACACTCCTTCCAACACACACACACACACATTCACACAATGCAATAAAACTCAAGATGCAGCACCTCAGGGGCAAAAAGGACGAGTAATGTTCAAGTCGAAATGCATCATGGGACTATACCATTGGGTCCTTAATTTGAAAATTTGGAAGTGTGTGTGTGTGTGTGTGTGTGAGAGAGAGAGAGAGAGAAAGGGAATCAGTGGGAGGGGTGAGAGAAAGGAGGAGAGGAAGATTGATGGCTTGCCAGTGAGTTACCATTCAGAGCCTGTAGATCTGTGCTGAGGGAGGTTGGCACATGTCAGGATTTAGACGGCTGAACATTGTGATTGGGCTGGGCGTTGTCATCTTAAGCCTGTTAACCTCTACATCACAAGAGGACAGTAGAACATGCTTTAAAGGGAGAATAATAAGATAGATAAGACCACCTCTGAATAAAAATACACACATATAAACCAATATACATCAGGCCTGCACTTTACCTTTTTTATTTATACTGACTTTTTGCAAATAAGACTCCAATCACAGTGTTTCCTTCTTTTTTTCTGTCAGCTGTGAGCATTTAGACCAGGCACTTTTCAGGATGTGTCTCTGTTTTGATTAACTGAAACATTCAGAAAACAACTGTTGAGAGTCTAAACAGGTAGAAGACAAAATGGACAAAAATTATTATTTCTAGGTAAATTAAATGAAATTGTCTTATACTATTGACAGATGAATTGGCTTGTATCTGTATTTTATCTTAAAACAAGCAAACATATCTGCAAATTGAATAAGAGAATAATCAAAATGATCTTACAATATTTTACAACAGTCTCATATGTTCTCAGAAACCACACATTTGATTTTCTGATGTGTAATGAAAAATATTTGATCTGTTTACCGGATGCTTTTCATTGCAAAGGTGTATGTATTTTGCCTTCTTCTGTAACTGTAGGTACGACCAGACAGCCACGAGACGGGGAGATCTCAGGAGTGGATTATAATTTTGTGTCGGTTGAGGAGTTCTTCGCTTTGGAGGAGTCAGGAGCTCTGTTGGAGAGTGGCAAGTTCAAAGGTTGGATCGTACTCAGTACATTCCTCAGGGTCATTAGATTGCAAGATTTAGGATTGTGGTTTGACTACACCTGTTGAATTAAGTGTTTTTCAAATATAAAGACACAGGGACAGTTCTGTTCATACAGTTTCGATGTACCCTCCTCAGAAACATCACTAAGAGGTCTCTGTTGTGACCTCAGCTCAACAGAAATCTGCTACACGCAATGTCCTCTAATGTCACCTGGCTATTTTCCCTCCCTGACTTTAGTCCACTCTTAGGTAACACTCGGCTGAACATTTCTGCTGATCGTCTTTCCATTTTGAGATCATGACCTAGTCTAAGTGCCATTTTAATACATGCAGGGAACTCGTCTTTCTTGGAGGAATTTGCAGAGCCTGCAAAGAAGTACAAGTCAAATGAGGCATGCTGGCATATGCATATGTTGGCATATATCAGTCTTCAGTATGAAAAGGGGAACATCTCCTTCCAGCCTAAGTTCATATATTTTATCAGAACGGAAAATGTTATTGATCCCGGAAGAAATTCCTTATGCTATAACTGCACAGTCACACAGAGACACAGGGTAAAAATAGTATAAGTCAATAGTATAAGACAACGTAAAAAATAGTATAAGTCAATAGTATAAGACAACGTAAAAAATAGTATAAGTCAAGCTAAAACTCTCCAGAAAATACTCTGAAAATGCTCTGTACTCAGTATGCAATGCACACAAAAAGCTGTGATCAGTAAGAGAGGCGGATGTAATACTATAGATAGATCAATAAAATGACTGTTTTCAGTGGTTTGAAGTTAAACTCTGTACTATTACTGCATGTTATAGTGATGTAAATAATGATATTGCACATGGTATTATTGCATTATTAGTGACATAAGTGACATAAGTAGTGATATTTTACACGATAAGACATAATACAATTTACCACGCAATAAGAAATTGCACATTTGAAACCACACATTTGAAATTGCACATTATTACTCTTCAATTAATTATACAATATATCAATGCTGTTGTGTTTATCTTGTTTATCTGTACTATAGTAGTCAGTAAAGGTTTTACTGTTTTTTTATCTTTGAATCATAAAAACAGTGAAACCATGATTGGTTCTTTAAAGAAAAGCAGAGTTTCCGCTTTAGATTTCCATATAGAATCTATCACAGTGTATCCAACAATAGCATGTGTGGTAGAGCACAGAAGTCCACATATTCGTTGACTGCCATGCAAACCAAGCAAATCTTTAGCTATCAAAGCAGTGCTCCTGAAAGCAGCCGTAGAACAATAATGTTCCAGTGGCACCCAAAAATGAAAGAAAATTGAAGAGAACTCAAACACATTTACAAGATTGTCAGACAAAGAATTTACACCTTTGGCCAGAAGAGTTGACTGAACCAGAAGCAGGACAGTATTAGGGCCTTGTCTGAGTGGAAGCTAGAATGGTTCATTTCTGGTTGCAGTAAGAAAAACTACAAGCTAAATAATGTATTTTTTGTTAAAATCAAATGTCTATGATGGGGATCTCCAGACATAACTTTGCCCGCTGCCTCAGAAACCAAATCAAATCCGCTTCTGCACGTGCTAATCTATTTGACCAACATGGACATGCATGCAACTCTACTCTGGAAGCAGATTTTAATGAACTAAAAGGGATAAAACACAGGTCTCTGAATGTTTTGCCAGCGAGATGTTAGGTTAGATCGCACTAATGTACTGTACTACCACTGAAAAGCTACATTTTCAGTCTAACAGCATTTTAATACAGGAGTATATATACAGTATATTTAGTCTGAAATCTCAAATGTTTCTTTTTAATATTCAGCACTGGTGTACCTGCTCATGTTGTGCTCGTGGCGTTTACATGTGACTTATGACTCTCACGGGCGGGATCACCCCCAGTCTTGATTAAGAGAGTGAAATGTATTAGCATAAAAGATTCTGCGATGTTAACGCAGCTCCATAAACGTCATCCTCACCTTGTCAGATCGGCGAGTGATATGATTTACGCTCTGCTGCAAAGGCAAGCTATTCAGTCAATATCTGCCAAGCATTATGTGTAGCTTTAAAACCACATAAAACCACAAGCAGGACAGAGTATGCCCTTGCAAGTCTATTCTCAAGAAAGAAACGGACAAAAACAATAGCACTGCCTTTGCTCAGCATTTCTGTTCTTTCTGGAGTGGAACCGTATGAGTACAAAGTGCTCTGTCAAAGAACCCTTGCATTGATTGCTCAGTGCTATAAATATCTAGTTAACCTTGATATCTTCAGTGTCTCGTTTCTGTAAATATGAGGACCAGCACTGATATGTTACTAAGAATACATAGTATATGTTCATTAAACCAATAGCTTCCATGTCTGTGGTTATATGATATGAAAGGGAAGTTGCAGGTTCAGCAGTCATGTGTGTTCATATTGATGATGCCATAACCTTGCCTGTTTGCTGTGTGCTATGTGCTACGCTACACTCTCAGCTACCCACATTAAGTACTCTTGAAGGGGAATTCGGCCTTTTTTTATTCAAAATTTCTGCCTAAAGTCATCCAGATTGGTTAGATGTAAAAATCAGTTCTTTACAAGCATTGAAGTTGGAACCAGGGCTTGCAATGACCCGTAAACCTATGATAAAATAGTGGAATATCTCCAAAACTAGGTTTTCCTTTGGTGCTGTTTGTCCTTACCTTACATTGCATGTACCTTTTCATTATCAATAGTTTTAGACCAAACTTTAGAACAAAATCTTATCTGTAAACTGAGTTACTGTCAAAGTTTTTAACCATCAGACAATGTATTCGTAGCCATCTTGTATTAAAACATTTTGTATATACAGTATTTCACTGGAACTGATAAAAAAAAATACTGAGGGCTCTTTTGCATCTATCTCTCACCTTCAGGAAACTACTATGGAACCCCTCGACCGGTCCACATCAGTCCGGACAGCCCCCCGATAACCTACCAGGAGCACTGCAACCTGCTGAGGAAGTTTCGCACACGGAGCAAGTCTCTCAGTAACCTGGAGAAAGCAGCCGAGGAGGGTTACAACAGTGAGGAGGATTCAGGCCTCTCAGGTAGAGACAGGAGAATGAATAGGAGAAGGAATGGAAACCAAAGCATTAAGACTGAAGCAATCCAGTGATATTCAAGTTAATAATAGCAGTAGCAGTGTTATAGGAAAGTGTATAATGGGGGGTGTAATGATACAGTTCACTCATGATTATATTGTCTTTTCAGTACATCCATTGTGTTTAGTACTACTAGAAGTACTTTTACTATACTAGTACTCACACTAACACTACTGGCATCAGCAATTCAGATTTAAAATGTATTATTTGTTTTGAAGAAAAGAGTTTAAGAATGATGTACAACAGTGGTAAACACCATACCAAGCATCCTCGAAAGCTATAAGCCAGTGATTCTCAACCTGGGCGATCATGAAAAAGTGCATGTTCTTATTTACCTTTGTGAATGAATTTCCATAAAATTGAATGAAAGAGCCTGTCCATGCTTAATGTAGCTAAACAGCTCTGGCACTGGTAGCTGTAGTAGCGATCCATGTTTCTATTCCCACTGTGGTAAAAATGGTAATGAATATGTCCTACCACAAAAGTTTCCACAATTTGAGTGCTGGCTTATCAGAAACTGTCTGCCTTCTAAGGACTATTCAGTTACCTGCCTGTCTGCATTATGCAGCTATAAAGTTAACATATTGTGAATTCAGAGTGATATCAGATTTTTAAAACTCACTAAGCCCATCGAATGGCTAGGACCAGCCATTTTATTACCCACTTCTTTGATCTAAGAATAACTCAGATAGTTTGCATTGTAGCTCTGTGCTTCTAAATGCAAATGGCATACATCTTAAGTAGCCAATATAAATGTTTGCTCTGCAGTTCTGGCAAAATGAGAGCAAACAAACACACTGAAGATGAAAGAACAGAACTATATTAAATGGTCATCATTATGAGACTATAGCAGCAACATTAATATTTGCATTTATAGTGATATTTCACATTGACTATAAACTGTTTCATTAATTCAGATTATTGTATAACTGTTCACAGTTCTATATATGATTTTTACTGAAGAACCTTTGAAGAGGTCCTGTTTAAAGGTGTAGCAGTAGCAGTAGCAGCAGTAGTAGATAAATGTGCCAATTAGAAGTGCTATTTATGACCACAACTGTCCATGGTGCTGAACTTTACATTCTTATGCACTGTTTCAGCTGGTGCCCTGATAAAGCACAACACCTATGTTTGTTTGGGTTTGTGTGTGTGTGTGTGTGTGTGTGTGCTTGTTTAGGTGTTATGTCCATACTGGGAGCCTGCTAATTAGCTTAGCATTGGGGGGGCGGGTTGCAGCTGTTCTGGTCCCAGCTGGGGATGCTTATGGTTTAAATTAATAAAGCTGGGGAAAACTTTTTTTTTTTTTAACATTCTAAGGCTGGGCCATATACATGCTGTACTTCTTATACATGAGACAGTGAACAGATGCTAAGTTGTGTTATTGCGATCATTAAGCCATTTGTAAAAAGTAATTCCCCACATAGCAGCTGTGGAGCTCCGTCCTGCACCTTATGAGATAATTCCAATTAATTTCATGTTCATTTAGTTTTAACATACTGTCTACTAATAGACAATACAACATAGCTGATACGGACAGATAATATAACAGCCTTAAAAGTTTTTGAAATACGATTGTAATTTAACTAATTCCAGAAACTGATTTTGACAGAAACAACTTTAGTGTCTGCTTTTATTGAAGCGAACCGAATAATTTGAAATTGCCAGATCCTGTTCACTATATTGTGTTGGCTTAACTTACATTCAAAATCAGAAACCTTTTTCGTCTTTTGTAAAAGCTTTTCAGAAATACAAGATTTTGTTCTAACATATACAAAACATCAATTAATACATTCAAAAACAAACTGGTTTCTGATCAGTCTGGCTGGCAGTAGTGGCAATGTATTTATTAGTGCCCAACCAATATATCGGTTGATTGATAGCAGTAGCTGATAGCTGATTTTATCAATATTAGCGAATGCATTTCCAGGATTTAAATGCCGATGTTTGTGCCACTGGAGGACTCAATATGAGACATCCTATGTGTCACCAGTGTGAATCTGAATGCATAACACTGTCATGAATAAAATAACAAAAGCATGTAACATTTATAAAGACCTTACCTTTGTATGAATAAAATATAATGGCACACCAAAAAAATCTTTCATGAAGAAAATTAGCAGTAACTTAAAATAACTAAACTTACAAAGCATTTTGAGTATTTCTGCCCCCATGTTTGTATTTATATATTTGTATTATTTATGACTGGGAAATTCTGTTGAGTTTGGGGAGTTTGAGTTTGAGTGCCGAAACTCTGAGTAAATGTATTTACAGTCAAAGTCGCGGTTCAGAATTCGCAAATATCCTCTGCATTTTCTTTTCTGCATTTTGGTGCTAAATGATTAAGAAAAATATAATCTACTAATTTTGTAACATAAATATTAACGTAAGTTCAGCTAAATTTCCATATAAAATATAACTGTATACATTTTTTTGTACTGTTGAAAGGACACAAAGCAACGGTTTAGGAAAGCGCGTCTTCGGGTGGTGAAATACCGCTGTACGCAGAGGCAGGGTGTTTGAAAGTAGCCAATCCGAGAGCGTTATTTATTCCTCCTTGCTGCTGATTGCCCTGTGACGCATCTGCAGTCCAGCATTCCTACATAACAAAACAGTTTCCGCATGGAGCTATCTCGAGTTTACCTTTACATTTTTTACGGGTAGTAAGCTCAGTTTAATGAAATGAAGTTGTTTTGGGAACATATTTGGGGGCATATTATGGGTTTAGACTATAAAAATAGGCATTTATAGGCATTTTTTACCACATCACAAATTTGTGGTTTTTCCACAGTTCGCGGGTGCTCTGGGAACATACCTCCTGTGAATTTCGGAGTTCAACTGTGTTATGTATTTTGCCTTGGTCCTTGTCCTAACATTAGCTCTTAGCTTGAAAAATCATGGACTGCAAATGTTTTTTGTGTCAAAGCTTGGACTAATAATGAAGCACTGTGGAAGAGCCTCAGTGTGGAGCCTTCCTGTCTGCCATCTGATCACAACTGGTGTGTGATACAGAGCTTACTGAGACTGCGAGGAGGATATTTCTACCTCAAGCCAGGATCCTGCTGGGAAGCCCTACCTCTTTTTTCAGAGTGATGATAATAATGATTATAATAATTAAGTTTGTTGTGAACTGTTGAATTAATGAAACAAGTTTGTTGCTAACTTTTACAGCAAACTATTGCAGGAACCAAAGAGAAAACTTTAAAGGACTAGTGACAAAGCTGATAACTGAATAATCATTTTTTTAGAAGGTTAAGCGGCCAGTGAGAGTGGGGGAAATGAAATGTGGTGTGGTGTGGTGTGGTGAAATGTCATGTGACTCTATCACAATGGTAACAATATCAGATCAAACGTACAAATGGGTTTGGCAGTATGGGCACACTGCTGGTCTCATGTCTGTTGGGTGTGGCGCCCCCCCGCAGGCCTGGATACATGTGGCGATAGTGTGGAAAGGAGTCCAACTGTTGGTTCGTATGCTGCTAATTGAACTCACATATTGCTGTATCATGAGTTAGGGACTTTTGTAAATCCCTAAGAGGATGTCACTCCAATCCACAATCCACCAAGACTGTCCATTCAACTCTTTCTGAAGTTCACTTTAGTTTTGTTTGCCTCTGCACTTTTTCTGCACTGGCCCTGTTGTCTTGTGGGAAGTGGCACGGATGTCACAAAGGCATCGATCAAACTCTGCTATTGCAGCCAATCAGTCGTGGAGGCTTACGTGGTGATCTCTATGTCTCTATGGATTAGATATGCTTTCCCCTCAGTCATACTGACCTCGCTTGGGTGTAGATATTGACACAGTACTGATTTCCTTTGGACTTGGGATGGCGGCGTTTGAGAAGACAGAGAGCTGGTTGTGCTGTTAGCTAGGATGAGTTCACTGTGTGCACACTTTTATACAGAGGTCAGCCACTCTAACACCACCTTCAAGCTGAGAAAAGCTTGTTAATGAGCTGATAAGTTGAAACAGGTGTACTGCAAGCAGGGAAAACAGGAACAAGTCTGGGAAACAGGTCTTGAATTATGACTCAAGACCTAGACAGTACAGCAGTATATGATACACACACACACATATATATATATATATATATAGCACTACTGTCTCCTGGGTAAATAACGATCAAATAATATCAAAATTTGTGAGCTGTTAGAAGAACACAGGTTCACTTCCAGATTTCACCAGCCAGTGTTGGGATTTGTGAAACTCCATCTGCAGCTCCTGATTTAATCTAATGATGTATCGATTGACATGAAAGAGTTATTTGAGAAATTTGATGAGAATTACAATGTTATACTGGACTTACATGAGGAGAGGTCTGGGAATGATTAATCAAACACACCGATATATATATAATCACTATTTACAGTATTAATTATATTTGTATACATTCTAATAATTGCTTTTAAAAACATATACTCAGCTAAACAGATTTTGAAAATAATTTTCTTAAGAGTCAAAAACTGTTGCAGGGTACAGAATTTATATTTATGTTGTACAAGAAAACATGCATAATTAATTTGAGGGCCACAAACAGGCCAAAATTGCACTTTAGAGCTACTGTTTCTTAGAGTTGGATGACTCTAGACCGGTCTTGAGGCCACTTTTACATGACGTTGGTCTTGTCACAGTCTTGACGGTCTTTGATCTTGGTCTTGTCTTGGTCTCGGATCTCTCGGTCTTGTCTTGGTCTCACTGTCTTTGTCTTGCTGTCTCAGGTCGGGAGATTTGAACTGTTTTCTCTCCCTCCCTCCTCTCTGAAAATATACCTATTAACAGTGATGCTCTTGTTCTCTCTCTTTCGCTCTGTTTATAAGTGTTTCATCTAACTGTATTTGTTTATCAATCTTTTATTTGTCTATAATGTCTGTGTTCTACTGAACAACAGGCTTGATATCACTGGCAGTGTGCTGTAATTACATGCCCCTGCAGACATCAAGAATCTTTTAAGCACTTATTCTTATTAATGCACAATTTGATGTGCATTTTGTATTGGTATGTAGTATTTGTAGTTTGCATTTGATTCATGTGACGCGTGCACATGTCTTTATATTGTTTGATTACAGTATTTTACTTAAAATGGTGTTGTTTGACTAAATAAATGTGACCATTGACTTTTAAATAACATCTGCATATCACATTGTGTACCATCATGTCAGTCCTCAACAGCACACAAAAGTTAAGGGAGTCTTTTTTTTTTTGGGTCTCTGTCTCGGTCTTGGTCTCTTCTCGACTTTGTCTTGGTCTTGACTCGGTCTGTCTAGGTCTTAGTCTTGGTCTTGGTCTTGGTCTTGGTCTTGTCTTGGTCTCGATACCCTCTGGTCTTGGTAGTGTCTTGGTCTTGGTTTTGGATTACAAGTCTACTGTTTCTTTACTATTTAACAGTGATATTTCTGTTATGATTTTTATCTGGCTAGAACAAATAACAGTAGATTTAGAGAATGATAGTAAGAAAATAAGACACACTACTGCTTTTGAGATCATGAAATCAAGATGACCTTATGATTTTATTGCTCCGTTTTATTTCAAATATATCTTTATTTTTTCTGTTACGGGTGTTTTAGGCGGCTCGGGAGGAGCTGGCAGCATCCCCGCCCCCACATTATCCCCCAGCCAATCACGTGACTCCAGTGGAGGAGACGGCAGTGCCTTGGAGAATGGAATTGGACCCATCAGAGGGGGAAGGGGGGCGGGTTTGGAAACCTGGGAGATGACCTATAGTGACTCAGGGGAACCATACTACACAGAGTAAGACGCCTGTTAATGACCATATAGTACTGCAAAAATGTTACATATTCTAAATGCTGAGTTCAGTATTTGTCCTTTATTTTGTTGGAGTAATATAGTAGGCAACACTAGTTTAAGATCACTCACACCTTTCCATGTATAATTAAGAATAATAATAAGAAATAATAATAAGAAAACCACTTGCCTCATACTATTGCTACAGTACTATATGTTATATACAGTGTACCTGTACAGCAGCGTTGTTTTCAGCATGATGGTCAAGGACAGTCTTGTAGTGAGACTGTGTTACTTTGTCTTTTTCCTCATGCCGACACTGACATCTTGTGTTGTCATGTTGTTTTGCAGTCATCAGCCCAAGCCAGCCTCCTGGCACAGTCGTCGCACATCAAGCAGAGAGACTGTTCGCATGACTGAATGTAAGAAGTTAGACGACTCATTGTTAGCATCACATATCTATTCTATTCTATTCTATTCTATTCTATTCTATTCTGTTCTGTTCTGTTCTGTTCTAAGAATATCATAGTAATGAATATTTAAGTTGTATACCTACAATTTGATATGTTAAAGAGTACATTTTTATATATGAAATATTTAGATTTTAAATCCAAATTTTAATGGGTGCAGTAAATTAGCTATATGTGACAAGATGTATTGAGACCAAAACAACATATGTAACACTAGAGGGTGCTGTGAACACACACACACACACACACACACACACACACACACACACACACACATATATATATCACTATACCAGTTAACGTCACTGGGAAAGTTTCCCAACTGTATTTTAACGTCTACAGCTCAGAGCATGTTTTAATTCGCTCTGGATAAGAGCCAGTTTTCCCCTAGCATATACAGTTTTTCTGATGAAGATAGTTATATATTGCATGATAGTTGGTATAATTAGCATATAATAATCAAGCGTTTTTGAAGAAAGTGGTAGCTGACTGACACTGATCATTATATCTATGCCACAGTGTGCGCCTATCTGACTTCAGACTGAAAATATTGAAACAGTTACTTGATTGGCGCCGGTTTAATAAAAACCGAATGCAAGTCTATTGCAAGTCTAATATTACTCATAATTAAAAAAGTTGATGTGACTGAAAAAAAAAACTGAAATCAGCATGAAAAACTGGTTTAGAAAAAGAAATTGCTTCTTTTAGTACTTATTATTTTTTACTGTTTCATGCTTGTCATTCTCTCTCTCTCTCTCTCTCTCTCTCACTCTCACTCTCTCTCAGTGGGTGAGTTCACAGATCAGCCGGAGGAGCTGAGAGGTTACTCTTTTCACACTCGGCTGTGTAAGGGTCCTCGTGGTTTCGGCTTCAACATTGTAGGGGGCAGCCGACCCAGAGAGTTTCTGCAGGTCTACAGCATCACACCCGGAGGACCGTCCACTCTCAACTCAGGTAAACAACAAGAGTAGTGTGAGCATCTCGCATGTAGAGTTTTCATGATATTTTTACAAAAATGATTTTCATTTGCATCATGTTAATATTATGCAACCCTAGTAAGCAACACTTCTGTTTTTGCCTAGTTTGTAGGCTCATTATTACAGCATCCTTAACTGAAGATATGGAGGCCACCTCTGCTGATAGTTTCCACAGCTTTACTTGAAACAGCAATGCAGCGGCACTGCAAAGTCTAGCTTGCAGAATGGCTTAAATTACATTCCATGTATCTTCTTCTTCTTCTGTTGCTCCTGATTAGTTTCGCCATATGTTGATATGTTCTGTATCATTACATCAGTGCTTTTTGATTCCGGTTAAACCATTAAATCATTAAAGTAGTAACTTTAAAGAAGCTGTTGATAAAAGTATTTGTGTCAAAGTCCATGTAGCTCCTCAGAAAAGAAGTGTGTGTGGGTGTGTGTCTAAATAGCATAAGCCCCACCCCTCCCACTCACTTTACTCTGAAAGGACACACACATAAGTCTTGTTTTGACAGTGGTTTCATGGCCTTCTCTAAATGAGACACACATTGGAGGAGTTTGAGAGGCCTATTGGTGATATTGTTAAAGTTTTCTGTACAGTTTCTGACTGTTATACTGTTAACAGCTTTGCTTGTTATAATTATATTACTAAAATCCAAAATACTATCATTTATGTTCACAGAATTATTTCAGTTCTATCAAGACTAATTCGATGGTGACAGTATAGCCTGTTGCCTGCTGATAGCTGCGTTGTACTGGCCTGGGTGCTGCTGCCAGGGCTGATACCTGGATGAGAGTAGATTGTAAATGAGACAGCAGTGTGGTTTGGCTGCTGGAGGGTCATGTGTCACAGCCAGAAGATGCATAGCACCGGATTACAGAGTTTATGGCGGTCTAATGATGGACATTCGCTTTGATCACACGCACACACACTGACCGCACACACACACACATTGACCACACACACACGTTGACCACACACACACACACGCACACACACAGTGGAATAAAAAAATGTAAAGTACAGCAGTGAATGGCAATAGAACTTAGACAAAAAAAATGTATATGTGTAAATGCCTTTGTATAGTATCCTCTTCTTAAAAGTAAGTGATATGAGGTAAACTCTGGAAAAGGTAATAGGAGATGGTAAGAACATCTAAAGCATGCTGCTGCATATTCTGGCTGCTGCTGACCCTGCTGGACTTTCTCGTTCCCAATCCTACTCTAAACTGGAGCCATTATTGTGTGATCCTGTTCAGCGTCTCAATCTCTCCCTAATCCTAATGGCCTGCACGCTGTAATCCAGCAGTACTGGGGCAGATACTCTCTCTCTCCCCTCTTTCTTTCTTCTCTCCGCCTCTCATGGTGCTCAGTTGTATGCACATAAGTCATTTATGCTTCATTCTTTCCATCCACCATGTAAAGCCAGACTTTCAGCCTCCATGGACCAAGTGTATCATAATAGCTTTGTTTCAGGATTATAACCAAAGGTTTTTGAAAGCTGCAATGAGTCACGCTACCAAGGTTGTATTATCACAATGTCTGGTTATGAAGCCCTAGCCTGTTGCTGACAGCAGGGCGGTCATCAAAGCTTTAATACAATAACAAGACTATGTATACATCAGTGTGAATGCATGTTTAAATAACGTTTTACCTAACCTGTCAATTATCCTAAGCTAAAACATACTATCATAGCAAGGAAACTGTTTATAGATCACTTATATCTTACTTTTAATGACTTGATGCACAGATCTAATTTTTTTTTTTGACAAAGTCAAAATAATCCAAATTTTGTCACCATATCAGATCTCTTTCACATATTCTGTGACTTAACTAAATCACATGCCATTAATTTGATTTAACACAATAGAAGCAAGAACAGAAGGAAAAATCTGTAACAAAATACTTCAATTAATCTTACCAAAAAGTTGTATTTTAAGCAATGTAGCAATGTACTGCCTAACATCTGTGCATGCTAGTCATAGTGACCATGTAACTTGTCAACAATTTTCAGTACCAGAAGATCTGATCAGATTTATCTTCATAAAATACTAATTTCTGTTTTCTATCTCCTTCTTTAGCGGACATCTTGGTCTACATAAATGACTCTTGTGTGCTGGGCATTTCTCATAAGGAGGTAGTGGAGTTGCTGAAGGCTATTCCTGTAGGCCAGAGTGTAGACGTGGTGGTCCAGCGGGGGTACCCCATGCTCTACAACCCTGATGGCTGTCCAAAACAGCGCCGTCCAGGGTTACTGGTCACCCGAGAACCTGCTTTAAAACCCCCACCTCCACCTTTGCCTACTACCACCCAGCCACAGCCTCAGGCCCCACTCCCAACTTTAGCACAGCTCAACCTCAACGGAATGACGTCCAGTGCAGAGGAGAGGTATTTTAGAGCCCTTGGAGGAAGGGCATCCAGGCTGAGTCTAGATGCCAATGGTAACACTTCACATTTTTCTCCACCTCCAAGAACACCATCTTATTATGCTCATTCTAACGGGAGTGAGAGTGGCTTCCTGAGGCCACTTCGACCCGCAAGGGGGATCAGGAGGCTGCAGAGCGCAGACCTGGCCAGCCAGAGCGACAGTGAGGTGGTGTCAGCTATTGGATCACACAGGTAACATGTGGCTAAAGAGGCTAAAAACATTACATTACTTTCTGATCACAGATTACGGGACAAACAAGAATTTTGTCTTTTAAAGTACATGATTTGATGAATCGTGCTTAATGGCTAGACATATGCAGGTAAAAGGTCAGTTTTTATTTAAGGTTGATTTTTATATTTTGTGTTGGAAAGGTTTCAGTACCACCAGATATTTGTAGTAGGTATGCTGGAGAATAATGTATTGTGCTGTTACTAATAAATGTGTATTGTAATAGAAATATTATGAGTCTTCATTTGCATAACACTTTGTAAAGCTAAAAAGGCTTTAGTCGACTGATGAATTAAGTGGAAATTAACAGCACAGATATAGCACAGCACAGTTATAAACAGTGCTGGGCAAGTTACTTCAAAACTGTAATGCGCTATTTATTACTTGTTACTGTCATTTCAAAGTAATTCATTACATTACAATATATTACTGTATTTAAAATGTCAGGCATTACACTACTATTACTATCTGACTAAGCTAGGCATATGGTTAAAAACAGTACTATCCGATGTTAGATCAGAGATGTTCACAAGTCATTTTTACCAAGTCCAAGTCAAGTCTCAAGTCTTTGTGCTTGAGTCCAAGTCAAGTCTC
>JBBPCY010000018.1:3147638-3170125 GCA_037974405.1 Brachyalestes nurse
CTCTCCCTCCCTCTCTCTCTCTCTCTCTCTCTCATACACACACACACACACACACACACATGCTTATACTCCTGACAGGGTTGATGGGTTGACCATAGCCAGTAAAATGGCACTGCACTGGAGTGATTAGCACTGACAGTCTGATCCTGGGCCAAGGCTAAGAGTTCGTAACCATATCCATTAGACAGTGTGACTACCATCAGCAGGCTCCTGACACTTCATCTAGAGCCACAAGATTCCTCCCAACTTTTCATTACCTTTGATGACAGAGCCTGGAAGAGATAGACTGAAGATGAACTGCTTTATGATTCTGAAATACAGTCACTATATTGAAAATGGCTTCGTAATCCAGCCAAACATTTAAATTTGTAGCATTCGGCAGTCGCTCTTATCCACAAGAAAACGTCCCTCACACTAGTAAAAAAAAAAGATTTAACATTAAGACCTGCTAGTATAGCAGATTCTACCAGAGATGGAGCCAGTCCTCTGTTAGGGCTCTTTCAGATCACACACAGAGAAGACAGTTTTTTACCCATCTATCCCTTTTATTTTCAGAACTTTCTAACGGCATTTTTCCTTCTTTCCTCTTAATTGTACTTTGTCTCTATGCTCTGCCCACAGCTTAAAATGATGGACTATCATGCTGGACTACATTGTTGTAATTTGGAAAAAACAGTGATGAGTTGGGGAAAATAGCTGGATGATAATTGTGATTATTTAAATTAAGATACATGACCAAGAAGGCCAGAATATATTTTTCTGGCTTGAGGCTTCAACACTGAACAAAATGCTCCTGATTATGCCTTAACTATGGTTTGTTGTCATGTACACATCACACATGGATGTTTGGTTTCTTCCGACTAGTCGCTTTTGGTTGATCTGAATCATTTACAAGCAGTTCACAAGCTCAGTGGTGTTAGGTTAAATTTCCCTACTAAAAGCTTAAATTTCTCTTCTTTCAAACTGTGATTTTGATTATGAAATCTTTGATAATAAATGAATAGTGCACTACAACTTGGTAACATCTCATTAGGTTAAACAATCATTTTTCTTTGTTTTTTAGCAGTAGCGTGCCATGATGATCTTCTACAATAGGCAAAAATGCCAGTACATCGTGAGATGTAACTAAATTAATTTTGTGTTTTTATTGTTATTGAAATTCGAATTTTTTATTCTCACTTGATTGCAGGACTTATGATGTATTTCATACAGTCTGGTTATCAACTTCATCACTTTTTTTGGGTAGTTTGTAAGCGTAAGTAAATGACAAAATGTTAAATTTATTTAAATTAAATTTGACTGAAATTTACACTGAATCGTTTAATTATATGGTGAAAAACTCAATGGCCAATCTATCTAAGAATGTGACCACGTACAAAAAGAAATCAATCAATAGCGCACCCTAGAAATCTGTTCTGACTGAGCAAGTTTCTCATTATGTTTTTCTGTGTAGTGTTCTATGAAACTTGTCCAGCCTTGCAGTAGTTGCTTTAAAACATCTGAGGGTGGAGTTTGGTCAAACTGGTGTTATTGGTTTAGCTTGTGCCGAACAAACATCTCCATCTCTCTCCCTCCAGCGGCATCCCTGCTGCCACACCGCTTTGTGACGGTACGTAGGGGCAGTCCTGCCGCGCGGAGTGGGCAGATCCGTCCAGGGGACCGGCTGGAGGCAGTGGAAGGACGTAGTGTGGTCACCCTGCCCCACAGGGAGCTGGCACAGATACTGCGCAGAGCCGGAAACACACTCCGCCTCACCATCGTCCCGCGCTCCACTGCCCGTGAGTGGCGTAAGAGATGCACACACACACCACACACACAAACACACACACACACACACAGTACACACATCAGTAATGTATATATATATATATGTACATTTTGAATATTTAACTGTGCCTGCTCACCTTCCCCATCTCCTTATCTGCTTTCCGTTTCCAGACTCTTCTGATAACTCTGACTATGATCCCAATTATAGGAGCCGGAAGTCTCACAAGTTTAAACAGAAGGTGAGGCAAGATACCACCCTCTATTGCTTGCAGCTTTTGGTAATGCAACACACAACTGCCTGAATGTAATCCATTCATTCGAATTCTCTCGCTCTGTCCATCTCCCTCTCACACACACAGCAAGACTCTTCGCGGTACTACAGTGTGGATCTGGAGAGAGGCCCCACTGGTTTTGGTTTCAGTTTGAGAGGGGGGAGTGAGTATAACATGAACCTTTATGTTTTGGGCCTGATGGAGGGAGGACCAGCCTCACGCAGCCGCAAGATACAGGTGTGTATGTGTGAGTTTATGTGTGTTTCTTACATTTCCAGGGCAAGAATTTTAAAAGAGGCAGATATATAAGGCTGCTAATCTTTTTCTGTAGTTTGGAGGTTTATAGTGTGAAAACAGAGCATATTATGATTTCCACATCTTTACTAGGGGTGTCATGGTTCACCATTTTTCATGTGTGTGTGCTTCAATAAATTAGTCATAATTGGAAAACAATTTTATTTATTAACCAGTCATGTAGTGCTGAGGTACTGGAACAAACCAGCTGTCCGTCATCATTTAATTGTTCAGTCGACTTTGTTACTTTAGTCATCTTTTATACCACATATGAAATTCTGGTTGCAAGTAAGTTCTGATCACATGAACTTACTTGCAACCAGAATTTCATATGTGGTATAAAAGATGACTAAAGTAACAATGGAAACATTCATCATGGAAAAAAACAACTGCTAATTAGTACTAGTTTATTAGTATATTCTGTCTTTGTCAAAATATCATGATACATATCATTTATTGTTAAAATGTCTTCAAGTATGGTGTTATAATATATTTTCCATATTTCCCATCCCTAACAGAACAAACTATTATTATTATGATTATGATGATGATGATTAATATTATGTAATGTAGGACATATGCACACCCCAAACCCTGACATAAAAAAGCTAGTGTGTGTGTGTGTGTGTGTTGGAAATGATAAAGATGTTTGCGTATCTACAGAATATTGTCTATCTTTGCATTGTCAAGCCAACAGACAGATGCATCTGTTTCTATTTGTGTGCAAACTAGCAACATAGAGAGTGTATTTTTTAGAGAGTGTATTATTTAAAATGTACTTATATCATAACGTAATGGTGCTTAATTACCTGCTACCTTTGTTTATTTCATGTTTAACACAGTGAGACATAATGATGAATGTTTCAGGTGAGTGACCAATTAGTGGAGATCAATGGGCACAGCACAGCAGGAATGACCCACAGTCAGGCCGTGGAGCAGATCAGGACTGCAGGTCAAAGGATCCATCTCATCCTGAAGAAGGGCAATGGATACGTTCCCGACTATGGTAAAGCTGACCAGACTTTGAACAGGGCTACAGTTCTGATCAAAGCTTATTTAAACAGACATGCCAGATTTATTTAGCATATTAGTCACAGCCCATTTATCGAGGAGAAATGAAAAACAGTGCATATTTGAAGAGGCTATTAGTTGTGTAAATGATTGTAATGATGGAATGACACAGATAGAGCTGTGCAGGACTGCCAGTTATGCTCTTACATTATAGAACTGCCTATTCTGCATGTTTTGTCTTTCTCTCTTTAACAGCCCTGTGCTGTTTTCTTTTTTCTTTTTCCTTCATTCTGTCTTTCACTGTTTATTTCTGATATATTCAAATCTTGATCTTTTTTTACACGCTGTCATTTGCTTTTTACTGATTTTAATTCCCTTTACCTTATGTTTGTTTCTTATTTTTTGGACCATCTCCTTTTATATCCTTCATTTCTTTGTCATTCCACACTATGTCTTTTTTTCTGTTTTTTTCTTATCTTTTATTTTCTTTCTTACTTATTCATTTTTATTTGATCCTTTCTTATTAACTGTGAGGTAATCTTTTGTACTTTCCTACTATCATTCTTTCTCTCTCTGCTTCACTTTCTCTCCCTTTCTCTCTCACTCAGTGGAACTTTCCAGTCTTTCTCTGTGTATGACCAACTCTAAGCTTGGCGAGCCTTGCTTCTATGTGATCGGGCGGACCGAGAACACGCGGTTGGTAGTTGTTCCTGTTAGTTCTCCCATTTTCCTGTTTTCTCTACATCTGTCACTCCTCTTTTTTCTGGTGTCTTATGTGTCTCTTTAGGAGTGCTTGCTTGTTTTCTCCTTCTCGTCTGTTACTGTTTCTGTCGCTCATGCATCGCCCTCCATCAAGTGCCACTGTGCTGTTAAATTGTGCTGTCTTACAGAAATGTGACTTTACTTAGCGGAGTAGTAAAAAGTAAAGAAAATACAGTAAAGCAAATAAAAGTAAAAGAATAGTCAAATTTGCATTTTGTAGTAAATGCGGCTGTACAATAAATGGCCATAAGTGAATAACATTGATTATCCTATTTCAATGGCACATGTCAAAGGGGTGGGATATATTAGGCAGCAAGAGAACAGTCAGTTGTTGGCATGTTGGAAGCAGGAAAAATTGTCTAAAGAAGAAGAACTGATTAACTGGTTTTTTATGTTATTTTATGTTTGTAAAAATAAATTTCTGATTAATATTTCTCTACCAATGTACATTGGTAATATATTCCTGCACGTCATAAATGTTTTACTAATAGCAATGTATCTGATTTCAATGTACCTGATCATTTCTGTTGGATCATTACCATATGGAAGGACTCGTTCAGTATTTCAAAGCTATGCTTGGTTTTTATTCAGAAGTTAGGCTCAAGTGCTGGGCACAGTACATCCAAAAGACCTTATAATGGGTCATTTATAAATGTTTAGGGTTCATGTTTTTAATTCTAATCCTAATCCAAAATGCTCCCATAGAAAATCAGCTTTTGTCTGGATTTGACAGTAGTAGCATTTTAGGCATCCCAGATATTGCTGTTACAATCCAAACAGCATTTCCTACAGCTGGCAGGGCTGTTTGCTGAACCGCAACAAGGTGTCAAAAGGCACTTTGAGTACATACCCATTAAATAAATGTTTTTCAACCCCTGTCCTAGAGGCCACATTACCCTTCATACTTTATTCTTACTGCTTTCATAACCAAATAAAAATGGGGAAGTTTCCAATCTCTGAGAGGGAAATTTCCAGGTAACATCCCTCTACCTTGTCATTTTCACTTAGAAGGTTTCTAAAGTTTAATCCTTTCACCATTTCAACATGGTGTTGCCCATAGACCAAGAACTACAGCTTTAGGCCTAAGAGTTGCTTTCTGTGCATCATATGTTCATGATGTCACTATATAGAAGGGTACTTGTTAGGTGAAGCTGTTTCATGCAAGGTTTTGATCAGTTTGGAAGCTTTCGTATAATTTTCAGCCCATCCACCTTTAAAATAAATAAACATTAAACAAACTACTCTTACATTCCAATGGAAACAGTTTTTAAGAATGTTTTATAAGCACACAGCAGCTAATCAAGTTCTAGTTTATTAAAAAATCTTTTTTCCAACCTCAAATAGCTGCAGTTGCATGTGCCAATTTAGTTGCAAAGCACCCAGTTGTCATGAATTAAGCTTGTTGATGAGCTTATTAGTGATATCAGATATGCTGGGAGCAGGGTAAACTCTAAGCATGGCATGTCAAATATATCTGTAAAATACATATAAATCTAAATATCTAAAGCTGGATTAGTTGTACCTCCTTAGGTAGTGTTTCAGGTATTATCCATGAGATATGTGATTGTAATCCAGTAGAATTCAGAAATATGTGTAGGTTTTACAGTCTGACCATACTAATGGTGGAGGGAATATGGCAACTGGCTAAAGCTGAAACTCCCTTAGTGTCTCCCTTACATGTCACTTTTTGTATCTCTCTCTCTCTCTCTCTCTCTCTCTCTCTCTCTCTCTCGTGCTCTCTCTCTCTCCAGGCCGTGATAACAGAGCAGCCATCTCCCCCCTGCCCCCGGCCCTGCAGCCGCGTCTGGCTACAGTGAGCCACAGCCGTCCGGATGCCACAACTAGCCCTCCAAGAGCAGGCAGGAGCCACGGTCAGAGAGGAAGGACAGAGCGGGAGAGGCTGGAGACAGACCAGGGAGGAGAGGAGAGCCCCGACAGTCCTGAAGGCAGAAGTAGAAGGTCAAAAGACAGGAGGACGAGCCAAAGCTTTCACAGCTCGTACAGAAACAGACAGAGAGAAGACAGTGAGGAAGAAGAGGAGGAGGAAGAGGATGGACCAGCAGAGAGAGGAAGAGAGAGTAGGAGAAATAAGCAAGAGGAGAGGGACAAGAGGAGTGATAGTAAGGAGAGAGGGAGAAAACTAAAGAGTGAGAGAGTGAGACGGCCTGGAAGAGAGGAGAAGCGGCACAAAGAGAATCATATTCTGCCCATCCCTATACAGAGATCGGCAAGTCAAAGCTGGGAGGAGGAGACAGAGTGGAGAGGAGAAGAGGATGGGCAGTTTTTCAGGGAAAGAGAGAGAGAAAGCAAGATGAAGAGTAAGAGAGACAGCAACCGAGAGCTGGCGGGCAAGTCGGACAGCGAAACGGAGCGAATGATGGTGAACGAGTCAGGGAGAGAGAGAGTGTGGAAACGTGAGGCAGACACTAGATCCTACAGAACTCTGCAATCCAGCCTCAGTGCCCTCGACGACACCCTGTCCTCACAGGGGCTCCCTGAGGCCTCCAAATCCCGGCGGGCTGCTTTCTCCTTCCTCATGTCCCCTGAGCCAGAATATGCAGATACCGAATCTGAAGTGAGTGTTTCTGATGCTAGTGTTTCAGCCTCCAGTATCTCTGGCTTCTCCGTATATTCAAATGAGGGCTACAGTTCAGGGGCCCCAAGCCCCATACTGCCGGGCCCCTGGCTCAAACCCAGCACACATACTCTCAACAGAGGCACGAAGAGTAACAGATTGAGTTTGGAAAAAGGGGGAAGAGCAAAAAGTGAGAATTCCATCTTCTAAAGTGTTATAGGAGGTCATTCTAAAGTGTTATAGGAGATCATGTAATGTCACGCCATGAGAGGTGTCAGGTAAGGCCGTATTTGAGCTGGGTTAGTTTTACGTCTTTAGTGGAATTTCAGTGGACGTGGCTCACCCATGACTAACTTCGTAGACAACTTTGCAGAATATACTCATATGAAGATATTGTTTAATGAATAACGTATTTTCTACCAAAGTAAAGATGGCCTCTTCCTGCTCCTCATTCCATTTAAAAATCATAATCATAATCAAGTCATTATTTTGGTCATTAGTAAGATCACAGGTATTTAATACGATTACTCATTGACTTTAGAAACAATTACTGACCTAACAGTCTTTTTAATAATGGATTTTCATAAGGCCTAGACAATAAAATAAGGAAAATAATGACATTATAATCACAGTGTCAGTATTGGTAAGAATAATCTCAATTAGATATTTTGTCAAAATCATTCAGTCCTAGAAGTTAGGTAGCTTACATAGGCCTTCGTACTTGCACTCACATACCAAAAAGGCAAGCTGTTTTACATGGAAGCACTGATTTAAGTTTTCAGTGTCAAAATACGTTATTGAAATCATTAATCATTTGGACTGTTTAATAATTAATCATTTCAATGAGAATTATCTTCTGTAATTAATTGAATGTGCTGCTTGTCATGTAATGCTGGAGAAATATGGAGAAATTACAGAGATGATTTATCCACATAGGAATCAGCAGTTGAAATCCCTTGGAAATGATATTACACAAGCCTTGTGGTAAAACTAATCCAGCTCCAAAGGTGCTTACGACAGATTTTGAGTTACAGAAAATCTGAGCTCATGTTTGAATAGTGCAGCCATACTGTGGTCCTGTGGCACAAGAGTATGCGGTGTTAACATCCTTAAAACGACCAATAAAAACATCCTTACCTCTCTCTCTATCTCTATCTCTCTCTCTCTCTCTTCATATGAGGACTTGGGGAGTGTTTTGTAAGTTTTCTGCCACTGTGCATTGCTCCTGCTGTGTTGTTTTTTCCTGGTGAGTTCTGATTGTGTGCAGTGTCACCTGTTTATCCAAAAACACTATTAATCATCTTCCTTCTGGTCTCCCTCCCCTTAATAGTGTGAAATCTTCTAAAACTTGTTACTGTAATAGGAGAGAGTGGGTGAGCCATATAGTTCTGTGTCAGCAGGTAGTGGAGCGAGCTTACAGCAATAACATGCCTGAACCTAAAACTTATAAACGATAAATGATAAACATGATATGTCTGTTATAAATTTGCCTATTACAAATTTGCCCATTACAAATAGTATAACACATTAACTTTAAAAAACATTTAAGGCTTCCCATTTTTCCTGGACATCCTCCGACAAAAACTTTAACAATTATAATAGCAATTACTGGATTTGCACCTTGTTGTATACTGAAAATGTATATGAATATATAGAGTCATAATAGGTCTACTGTATATACAATCATATATATTTCAAAGGAGTGTGGTAAATGTTCTATAATACAGGTCGTTTTGACCCCTAGTCCTACAGGCCCTCTAAGTGCCCCTTATAGTTGCCTTGGTCACTGAAACCTTGTCCTGTCTGTTAACCTTTGTCCTCATGATCTCAGTGACCTGAGCAGCCTAGAATATGAATGACGGTTGAATGATAAATAAGCATGACCACTTGAAAGTCACATTGTCCTAGTATGTCAGACGTACTGGAAACGTACTGGAAACTATGCAGCAGTGAACCCAAGGTTGTGGAGCACAACAGAAAATGAAAAAACATGCAGCTACCACAGAGGGTCTGAATCACAGGTGCTGTATTTGAAATGTCATTCTTTTCTACACAATAAAATCAAGAACACTATATGGAACACTGTTATAAAAGAGCAAAATTCTTGATTTGGTTGAACAATTTTGTTTGTTTGAACACGTATATCATCACACGTTTTCAATAGTGTCAATTGCTTATATTGTATCTGCTGTGTGGGCATTGTGGAATTGTAAAAGTGTACTGGGTATTCTGGACTACAGTTTCAAACATCACTACAAAATGACATGCCCAGTCCAAATCTCAATTATAATCCTACAGACTTCATATTTATGAGCTGTGAAGTGCTTGGTATCATCAAATCTGTAAGGCTGCAGGGCTGTAAGCATATAAAACTTGTGGTAACCCTTTACTGTAGAGCAGCGTTCATGGCAACTGTATGAGCCTGTCATGACAACTGACATAAAACTTCATATAGGCTTATTCCAACAAATGTCAGTTTTCATAACACTTTCTGGAGAAGCACTAATTAGAGGACTTAAATGGATTTAATCAGTGTCTGACAAATTCATATTTAACATATTGCTAAATGTTCTGATGCCTGCATGCTTGGTGGGCTCTCTGTCAGTTCATACCTTTTGTGGACTGCATGAATGGCAGAATTTGAGAGTTGGCACAAAAGACATTACATGTTGAGTCACTAAGTTTGCAAGCCTGAGGAACGCCAGAGATTTAGACCAGGCAACTCAAAAAAACTGTTTCCTACATGCATAGTGATAGACATAGCCAGAGGCCATCAAACAGTAACGAAAGGTGCCCTCTGTGCTCTGCACTCCAGCCCCACACATTTAAGAGCCATCAGTCTCCTTTGACTTTCCTGCTGTGTCTGATGTTCTGTGTTGGATGTAACTCCCGGAACTGAAGTTTTAGGAGTTTGTCCTTTTACTGAGTGAGGCGTTTTTCACCTCTTTTAACCAAAGACAGCAGGAAATCTTTCAAGTTAAACCATGAGCGTACGTGTGCGATATGCAGCATCTTCAAACCGACTATGAAAAGTGTGTAAGAAAGTGAGAATGAGAGTGAGAGTGAGTTCTGTGTTTTTGCGTCCCTACCTCGTTAGACATAAATGATCTAATCAGGGCTGTACATCAGTATGCTGATCAGCCTGCTATTCAACCCTGCTGGCCTTGTACCTTGGGAGAAATGATCTGTTGGACATAAAAAAACAAGCTTCATTTCCTCTGGGGGCACACAAATCTTGTCTAATATTTTAACACTTTAAACTGCTGGCTGCTATTAATGATTCAGTAGCTGTTTTGAAGTGAAAAAGTAAGTGTAATATGGGCCCACATACAGTTTAAGGGGTAAAATAGCAAGTGATTTTGTACTCAGTAAAATTACAGTGCCAGATGCTGGATGCCAGCTGTGTACTACATACTACAGGCTACAAGCTTGTGTGGTGTCGCAATTTTAAACCATTCAGATAACAAAATACTTTGTACATTCCCAGCAGGTCTGGGGTTAGTTTCAGTGGCAGTCAAATGTCTGTGCCATAGGTCTTAGATAAGAGTAAGAGCATTTATAAACCTATTGTACCCTACAGGGTGTGAGCCAATGCCAGATGAGTGTATACTGTTTGGTTATTTTTTCCTCTTTTTGCAGTATACTGTATATGCAGTGTAAAACCTGACCTTCAGTTTATCTGTAGTCATGTATGGCCATGTATGTATTGTAAATATATATACATATATAAATATATATATATAAATATGAATGTCCAAACAAATGTACAGTTTATTATTGCTATGAAAATTATGAATATTGTTATATTTCTGTTATGATTATGTTGTTACGTACAATTGTAACCGAAATGCAGGTACCAAATCATAATAAAGTAATAAAGATTCATGTATCTACTGTAAAAGAACAGAGGCTGGGTGTCTTCTCTAAGATGCTGAAATATTACAGGGTTGGAAATAATCAATAGTCTTTACTTTTTTCCTCTCCTCTGCACCTGAAAAGTTACCACTATGGTCATTCCAGTGTGATAGTATTAGCAAATTGCTATGCTTTTTCCTTATACAATAAGAATTCCTGAAATCCACTTATATGTACCAAAAATTTATTTTACATTACTATTTTCTAACCCATCTTTACCCCTTTGAATTAAATATGCTGTTTTTGTTACTGTGCTCTAAGACTAAAATTTATAAAGTGCCTCTATTTTGATCGACTGTCGCACTAAAACATCAGTTCAGGCCGAAACACTCCCTAGGACTTTTATAACACTCCTTCTATGGAGAATGGGTGGAGCCAAAGGTTATAAACTGCATAACTGGATTTGTTTAATAATTTGGTTCAGTTTAGTTCCCATACCTTCTCAATCTCTCTTATTTTAAACAGGTGAAGAAAATTTGCTTTTCAATGAGCCCAATAAGGGTACTTTTCTTCCTGAACAGTAGATGGAAGCAAAGTATTTTGTGAAAATGCACATAACACATGCAAACCATCTCAGCAGACTTATGTGTGTTACTGTGTGTAAGACAATTTTACTTCAAGTTTTAGGAATTAAGAATTATGGAAATTAAGAACCTTAAAGGAAAATTAACATTAGAATTCAAATACAGTAGCACTTGAAAAACAGTGGCTGAAGCTGAAAAATGAAAGAAATGTGTATCTCAAGAGGAATTCTAAAGAGGAATTAAACAAGGACATTCTTCATGTAAAAGTAATTTAGAAGAAGAGCCCCTGAAGATCTAGAAATAATCTTACTAATTTAGCTTCAAAAGACCCCAAAGAACATGTGACTTAAGGAGAGCTGTTAAAGAGCATCCATCCCATCCTCAATGCAAACACTGGGATGTAATGAAAGAAGAATATCAGTTTAAGAGCAATACCTTCAATACCTAACAATAACTGATAGCACTCTGTAGGAGTTTGTGTGCCATTGCATTTCAGACACACATATATACAATATTTTAAATCCATCAGGAGTTAAAGATCACCTTCACTCACACTGAATTTTAAGGTCTTCATGTGAAAACCTAAGGAAGGAGTTATAATATTGAGAAATATTGATGAACTCATGGATCCATGTGCTGGGACCTGTAATAGATGAGTGATAGATTAACTTCAGCTATTGCTAACCCACCTCTTGGAGCCATTACCTTCCCATAAACCTTAGTTTCAACCCAGATCTACTAATCAGCCCATAATCAGTCCAGCCAGCAATATAACTGGGATTTAATGGGTCCCAGGGCAAGAAAATAAATGCACCACTCCTATACAAAAATGACTTACAACAAATTAAAAATTACGCAATTTTCTTGTTTACTCGTTACTGTTATGTCTCTTGTTACTGTTACTGCTCTCAAGGCACTCCGTTTCCTCTCACTACAATGAAAATAAGAAAGGTTCCTAATTATGTTGTGTCAAGTGGTGGCACACAAATTAAATGTCACATTGATGCAATTTTTAATCTATATTTTTTGTGAGAATTGCATTGGTGCAACATTTGATGTCACGTTTGGGGTTGGCAGGCTAAGGCATGAGGCACAGAGGCAGACTTTCTCCTTCATGTTGTTTCTTTAATTAAACTCAAACACAACCAAAACAAGGCACGGTGGCCAGTAAACACAAACTCAGAACTATGACTGTAACTATGAAGCAATCCCAGAGTAGGTGTGAGGGAGAACAGACAAGAAACTGAAAAACAAAGCAGGCTTTTAACCCCAACCCAAACACAAAACACCTGTGACACTAATACAATACAACACTAATAATGGCCAGCTGGGCTCAGGGTGAGGCCACATTCCCTGTTAACATAAGAGTCCCCTTTTTGTCCAGGGCAGCAGCGCCCTCAGGTGGCCGCTGACTGGGGACGTCACACTTGACACGTTTTAATCATGTAAATTAAAAGTGCTTAGTTTCAGGGAAGCATAAAGTTTATGCTAAACTACAGATTCAAGATTTTAAAATAATAAATATAAAATGTTGCAGGTGGCAAAGGATCCATTTGGTTACCTTTGATCAAATGCATTATGAATACGAAGGAGGGATCAGTGTGTTAGGTCTAAAGGAAGCTAATTAGTGAGGAATGTTGTTAAGAATTGTTCAGATTCAGGGACTCCTGCACCATGGGCCCCAGTGTGATTGCCCTGGCCTTGCCAAGTAGTTACCAACTACTCAGTGTTTTTACTGAGGGGCCCACAACCAGGTTTTGTTAACGGTTTTAGAGCTTTCCGTTGGAGTCAAACTTGGCAAGAAGGCAGATCTCTAGGAGAAGGGTGACTGACTACTGGTTTAGCTGACTTGTGTACAGTATCACAGCAAACAGTTTATTTAAGATGTGCAGTATATGCCTCTTAAAGGGGAATTCCACACATTTTTTCAGATGTTTGGTGTAATTAAATCATTAAGACATTAAAAAAAGACATTCACACTGGTTTGATGTGAAACGCTTCGTTCTAAAACACCACTGTTCCACTCGATCAGCTTGGACTCCCCTATCCCTTAGGCCAATTCGTCCATCATAGATCACCTGCATGTGCGGCCCTCACAAAATCTCACAAAACCTCCCAACAGAAGCTGTTGCTACCTTTTACAGACTCCGAATCCTGCTACTGTTAACCTGACTCTACTGCTCATCAGTGGTTATGTCTGTACACTTTTGCCTTTTAATATCAGTTGTCTTCATGTTCTTTTATTCTCCCTTGTCTTTTGGTGTCAAACAGAGGAAAACTGGTTCCCCTTTGAGTCTTAGTTCCTCCTGAGGTTTTTTTTCTGCAGCTTTAGGGATTTTCTCCTCGCCTTGTTTGTCGCTGGCTTGCTCTCTAGAGGTTGTTGGACCCAGTTTCTATAACAGCTGCATTGAGACAATCCCAGGTTTGTTTCCAACGTGTCAAATGTTTCTCTACAATGAGCCATGTCAAACCACTCTGAATGACTTTGCTTACAACTCATTTAGAAAATAACAATAAAAAGAGATTTTGTTTTAAGATGTAGGAAGGGTATGGTATATTTAAATAAATTTGTATACAAGGTGAATATGCTGTGCTTTTATTAACTAAATAGATAGAGGAAAAACAATAAAACTGCCTTGTGGTATTGACTCTTCCAAGGCATTTATGAGAGGGAGACAGAGAGAAAGAGAGAGAGAAAGAGAGAAGAGTGAGAGAAAAAGCTATATAGTGGAGGAAAGAAATACAGGGCGAGAGAGAGAGAGGATAAACGAAGGGGACAGCGAGAGAGAAAAAGAAAGAAAGAAATAGAGAGAAAGAAAAATAAATAGCGAGGACGAAATATAGTGAGCGGAGGAGAGAGAGAGCAAGTGAAAAAAGAAATACAGAAAAAGAAAAAGAGAAGGGAGGGGAGAGCGAGAGAGAAATAAATAGACAGAGAGAGAGAGAGAGAGAGAGAGAGGCGCGACTCTTTTCAGTCCCACGGGGTTGTAGTGGGAGGTAGAACATCCATTCTTCCACTCTCTGGTTCTGCATATCTGCTCGACAGGAGCGGATTTTTCAGTACGGTACCTTCGCCAACATCCACCCATCCATCCGCTGCTCTCCTCAGCAAGTTGCCCTGAGGGGACCCGCGCGTTCACCTGAGACTTCTCTCTCCGGCCGACCACTCCGGGGGACTGGCGACGGCTGAAACGGTCACAGAAGTGGCGGTCGCTGTGAGGTAGGTTGTGTCGAGAGAACGACTATAATAGTGCTCAGTGACTTGTTTTATTCACCCCTTCGTCGCCATAAAACGTTTCTGACGAAGGGTTTCGGTTAAACATCGAGTTGGGACTGAAAGGCAGGTGAACGAGGGGAAAGGAGGCATAAACAACGGACCCCCAGGACTCTAACTGAACTTTAAAGACCGTTTAGCACTTTTTACCGTATAGTTTCCATAAATCAGGTTTTACACGCTACCGACGCTGGAATTATAAAGAAAAAGAGGAACCAAAGAGCCGGTTCGTTCCACTTCTCACATTTCTTCCCGCCGAAATATCCAGAGGGCTCAAAACCGCGGGAAGCGCGAGGGAGAGAAAACGCGCGCGCTCCTTTGAGCGCGAGCCTCAGCCATGGGGTGAAGGAGGGAGCAGCACAGTGGGCTCCTTTCTCTACTGTTTATTGTATTATTTATTTGTTTGTTTATTATAATGTTTATTCAGACTCACTTCTGCAACATTGAGTTCAATATGTGTCCATTAATGTAGCGTTTTATCTTCACAATAGGTTTTTAAAATATGTATTTGCCACAAACAGTTTTGCTAAGCTACATGATAGCCTAATCACACTACTTGTGGTACTTTGTAAGGTTCTAGTTCATCTGTTCATTTTTTTCTCAGCAAATGTTGAATTGGCTATAAAGAAATATTGCCCCACTTGCTAGCCACCTCCACCTGTCTGAGTTGTCACCTCAGCATGTGGGAATTGTTTTCAGCGCTGCAGACCTCAAAATGGTGGATTGGATTTCCTGCTAATTGAGCTTGTTTAAGCTCCCGAAAAAGAGTATTAAAGAAGTCTTTATTTTTAACCGTAACTTATTTTAGCATTCCGGCTGGTGTCCTCTTTTTGGGACTCAAATGGATCTCTGTGGAGAAAACCAAAGGAGGCTTTGTGATGTACTTTTTCCTCTTTTTATCACCATGTTTGTCAAATGGCTGAATTAAGGACCATCACCTACACCTGAGAAGATGGAAAGAACTGTGGCCCGAGATTGACTGTGGTTTCAGCTGGAACCCCATTAAGAATATTTTCCAATTTCGGTTGTCCTTATTCCCAGTATGTCGTAATGTCCCAGTACTGAGAATGACCCAAACTGTAGCAGTGGTTAGTTGACTGTTCTTTTTCTTTCATCTGGTCACTGAGATCTGAATTCCTCTATAGGGTGAATCAAAACTCCCATATTGTTCTTACGTTTTCCATCCCTCCACTTGTCTCCCCCCCACTGAATTGGTCAGGTGGGGGGGGGGGATTAAGGTTACAGGGGTCACTTTAGTGTTTGCCGTAGTGCCATGGAGTCCAACCCAGACAGCCCAAGTAGGGCTGTGGAGTACCTCTTGGAGCTAAACAACATCATTGAGAATCAGGCCAAGCTTCTTGAGACGCAACGGCGTCGAATCGAGGAGCTTGAGACGCAACTAGACCGTGTCAACCAGGAGAACCAGGACCTCCGCCTAGACCGGAAGCCTGGCCTCGAGAACTCATCACAGAACCACAACCATGACCAGAACTCAAAGCCCAACCAGTGCTCATCTTTGACTAATCACAACGCTAATAGCATCCACCACAACAGCAGCGGTAACGTGCCGTCGTCCACTGTACCTGGCCCGGCTCGGAGGACCCACACCAGGCTGACCCGAGGTCTTTCATGCGGTTCGGCCCCTGTGGAGAAGGAGAGGGGGCGGCTAGAGCGTA
Source organism: Brachyalestes nurse (assembly GCA_037974405.1). Taxonomy (NCBI): domain Eukaryota; kingdom Metazoa; phylum Chordata; class Actinopteri; order Characiformes; family Alestidae; genus Brachyalestes; species Brachyalestes nurse. The sequence goes on from JBBPCY010000018.1 coordinate 3,163,709, forward strand.
CTGACAGCACTGGAACCAACAGCACTTCTACTCTACGGAGGCAGTAAGTGGCCCTTCTTCATTTAAGTGTCATGAAAACTGGAGCTGGATTAGGTTCTGTACTCTAATTTGTAAGATAGGCTATTTAACGGTGGGTTTCATACTGGAGAAGGAATCTGTGCCCCTTCTCCAAATTCTGGAACAACAGCTTGAATGCAGACATGCCAGTGTTGCATTAGGCCTTGAATGCCAGTGTTACGTATCAGGCACCATTCAAAAACAATGACAATACACTCTGGTTTTGTTTTCTTTTTCTTATTTTATCTTTTTAATATAAAAAAGGCCATGCTACAGTATTTAAAATTAGAGTGTCATGAATATTCATCTTAGTGTTTGTCCCACTCTAGGGCACCTTTGACATTTCCTTACTAGTGGCATGCTCTGTTTGTACTGCTTATGATTTTTTTAACTTTTCAAAATGGTCATATAAATGTACAGATTTTACATGTTAAATAGTAGTTCATGCACAAGTAAAACCAATACAACTCAAATAAGAATTCTGTTGGAACTTCACTCCATCTTTGCCTTTGACCACCCGTTCTTAATGCAGCATGTGTTGGTGTTTTAGGGGATTTGAAAGCTATTGCTTGCAGCCCTATTTTTTCTGAGTTCAGTGGGTACACTTTGCTGCCATGTATAGCTAGCATGTGGGCTGTTCAATACAGTAACTGCAGTCATTTGTGTTTGTGAGTGTGTGTGCACACATGTGAGGCGAAGAGCAATCCTTTAAAATACGCTAAGAGAATATCTGCTTTTCCTGTGTGGGAGTGCTATTATAGGAGTGCGGGTGTTTGCACTACAGGGTCATGTGAGAGAGTGTTTGAAAGGGGGAGACTGATATATATAATATGTATCTGTGGGAGTGGGATATGTAGTATCCTATGGAAGACTGTTAATATGCGTGAGTGTGTGTATCTGCAAAAACCTGTTCAAGACAAATAGCACCTGAAAGAAAGTTTTTCTGTCCAAAACTCTACATTTTACATTGATGGACAGAAAAATCTTTCTTCATTTCCTTCCTCTGCTAGAAGCCTTCCTCCTTTCAACTTTGGAGGAGGGTGAAAATGAGACTTGGTATTGTATCCTGAAAGGTTAAGCTTTTGGCAGATGTTTGCTTGTATCCTTGAGTGAAACAAGCAGTAATGAAAGCGGAAACTAGAGAAAATCGGGCCCAGCGTGTGGCTTCCTCCCTGCCACAGTAGGCAGCATTCTCTACCCGTCTTATATAATTATGTTTGCTCTCTTATTGCAACCAGCTGCAGCTCAGACCCATAGTCTCTATTCAAGAGTCTCTCGAGACCACACACTGGTTCAGTGTCCATCTTTCACACACACTTTTCAATAAGAGAAATACATAAGTCTATGTGTTTTACACCAATAATTACCAACTCTTTTCATTGAGGTGCCAACATAAGTCACTTGTTGTCTTGATAAAATCACAGCACAGGAATGTTGAAAAACGGTTGGGAACTCATGTAAAATAAGAGGTAAGAGTACTCGTTAAGAGTACTCTCCACCCCCAGTGCTGTTGTATTTTTATTATTTATTATTTTATTATTTAAGATTATTTATATGGATCTGCTGGTTGTATTTTTTTTCTAAGAAATGTGACGACTGAGAAGTAAAGCACTGATTAATTAAACTATCATAATAAATAATTAAAACCTAAATATAAAATTATCTGGACTGATTTTTAATCCTTTAAAATTAGTATGTGTATCGACCACAGAATGTTCATATCATTTGTGGCCTAGTTTAATTGCCTGGACCAAAAAAAATCCAGCTCTTTTCATTAGTGGTTGGCAATATGGCAAAAACATCAAAATACCATGAGCTTTGTTTGTTAGAAGTTACATGAACTATACTGCACTACAGCCACTTTAACAGGACCAGCCTTCCTCTCTGGTCAGAAGTATTGACAATATCTCTATTCACAAGTGTTAGCCATCTAAAATGATCCAGTTTTGCAAAGATGCTTAGTGTATAAACTTTTGTACTCTTGTGCTGGTGTGCTATATGATGCACTGTGTTTGTAATCTGCACTTTTTTCAGGTCCATACATAATGCAGAATGCCTAAAAAGGCAAATAAAATATTCTCACATTTACATTTTAGGGATGCTATGAGAAACCTGTATTGCAGTTACTTTGGCTTTTTTGCTAGGTTACCCAACAGTGTGATATTTATCATTTACCTATTTTGCATTAGGAAAGCAGTGATGGAAAATATGATTAGTATACATTCACACCTCCTCTCTGTGTCTCTCTCTTATTACACATGCCTGCATTCTCCTCCCCTCCTCATCCCTGCACTCCCACGGGGCTTGTTAGTCATTAGTAAGTAGCACGTATTAGTTATTTATGTAGGTGTAAAATGCTGCAGTCATTGGCTGTGTTGCCTGGTAGGTAGTACAGGGATCGCACAGAAGAGTCAGTTTGGATTTGGATTGGCCTTTAGTCATCTGTCACATGTTATGGTTTGTATTTTCAGCACCTTGGATAGTTCCACACATTGCAACAATATTTTTGTGTGTTCCTGTGAAGGTTTTTTGATTTCATCAAGTGAAACTGTCTTCAGTTGTTCTTTATCAAATGTTAGACTGAACTTTATGTTAGACTTATTATTAATAGACACTTATATAACTGACCTTCAGAACGTTCTAGTTGCCATTGGGTTTTTTACTCTAAATGGAGTATTCAGAGCTCATTATTATCATTATCATTACTGTTATTATTGTTATTGTTGGTATTATGCGTGAGGTGAAATAACCTTGTAATAAACCATTTAACACTTATTAAAGTAACACAAAAAATATAAATATAATGCATTAAAATTAAAGGCATTCCAAAGCAATTTATTTAAACTGTAGTTTAAATAGGCTTCATGCAGAAACAGGTATAGGCGTGCAAACTGTGAATGTTTTGAGAAACTTCAGGTGTCCACAACAGGCCAGAAGTTTTTAAGACAAGTGGAACACATCTGTGGTGGGTCCCTGTGGTAAGTCCCGTTCTTGTGCCCACAGACCCCTGAAAGGCTCAGGACACCCGCGACCCTGTTAAGAATGAAAAGGTTACAGAAAATGAATTAATGAATGAATGTAACTCACTGGTTTTTAATCATCTATAGTCTGTAGTGAAAAAGGCTAGGGATGATTATTTTGATTAAGGTTATGAAGCAGCTTTCACATGCATTACATTGCACAGTGTATATAGTTACACTTCAGAACCAGTCAGTTACATCGTTTTAAGTATTTCTAACATTTTTTCTTGTAATAAAAGTTTGAAAAAGCAATGTAATGTTTATTTAACGGGGCCAAAACAATGAGGACAGAGTTAAACACAGTTGAACAGACTAACCTGAATAGAGTACTGTTAACAAGAACAAAATGGAACAGACCAGGAAACAGAACAAGGAACAGAACAATCACCCAGACGACAAAACGAGATCGAACAGGTGCAAAACAAGGACTCCAGAACAAAACAGGATGAAAACCAAGCAGAGAAACACAGGGACGAACACAGAGAACCAGCAAACATAGACTGAAAGACAGGCATACTTCTACACGTGATAAACAGGTAGCTGCTGGGAAGGCAGGGCTAAAGACAAACAGGTGAAAAGACAGAGGAGGAGGCAGGACTAGGCTGGACTTACAAACAAAAACAAAGGCACATGGAACAGGGAGAGCATTACCAAAGCCAAGAACCAGGGAATATACAAGGAGAATGTTACAACTACTAGTAAGTGGATTTCTATACATCGGGTATATGATCATTTTAACTCGACAAATTGACAACTCCTTCATAAATTGTTCAAAGTAGAATTTGTAATTAAATTTGCCGAGAAATAAATATATGCACTATAAAAAAAACCTGTTAGTTAAAAGCAACAATATGTGTGGTGGCTTCTAAATCTGAATAGAACAAATCAAATAGGGCTATATGGTACTGCAGCACCAGCAACTGTAAAGAAACAACAGCATTGTAGAAGTCAGTGAGAATGCAGGGAAAAGGGACTTGTGTTATTATTGGTGGTGGTGTTCTTTGGCTATGGCTTAAAATTGCATTATTACATATTTTATTTATTTATAATTCCTAAGTACATCAAGCCATTACAATCAGGATTATGATGCACACAGTTCAGATGAAGAGCAGTAAGTGAGGAAAACTGTGCTGGAAATGGAAGAAAGTGAGGCTTACAGCTATTTCATGTGTGTCTGAATCTACAATATCGAAGCTGAAGTATGACTTAGCAACTGCCGTCTTGTTGATTAAATATGCTTGAGAATTACTGCCTGTTTATACAGTATGTACACTGATGCAGCAGTGGCAGCAGGCTGCCATCTAGCATTGCTAATAACAAATAAGATAAACCTTTTATTAATCCCACAAGTGGGAAATTTACATTGTCACTGCAGAAAATGGACAGAACAATGAGCAGCAAAAAACAATGCACAATACAATCTAGGAATATGTCCTCCGGGTAATTAGCTAGCTACCTATCCCGCTCATAAACACAAGGTAAAACACTGAAAGAAAAATAGACAAGGTTTGCCTTATAGCAGGAACACAGCTAGCAGTTATCACCTTGCAGTGTTTGTTTTGTGACTAAATACCCTAATCTATATATTTTTTGCCAGTTTTAGCAAGCTACATGGGCATACATGAGGATGCTTGGACTCCACCTTAAAATTGAGGTTTTTGATCCATGTCCACCACCGTTCTTCTGAAATGTTTACCCTTTATGTACTGTTGTTTTTGGGATTTGAAAGTAGCCCTTATTTTTCCCAAGGTTGATTAGTTAGAACTGTCAAAGCAATTCAAGCCATAAACGTTGCTGCCGTGTTCATGGACGAAGCTGATAAGTGAATTACATCAGTAATTGATTTTTTTGACAATTAATGGAGTAATCATTTACACAGTTTCCTCCAGTTATGTACACAGTTTAATTACCTATGTGAAATTTGTCACTGAAACCACTTATGTATTATTGTATGATCCTGCTGGTGTGCTCTTGTAGTGGCACACATTACATTGTGCCACTGGAGAATGTTTACATTGCCTTAGAATTACATGTGGAATACACTTTTAATCATGAAGCCGATTCATTGGGATTTTTTTTTATTCTGTAGTGGTTATAGTCCTAGTTCCTTAAAATCTGTTTCAGTGTTGGTCGCACATTGGTCGTACTTGCAGAATGCTACATGCATTCGCTTTTTGTCAGTGTTTACAGCAAAGAGCTCTGCTCTTTTAAGCCCTTCTAAGCAGACGTTCTTTCCACTTTCTACATTCATGCCTTCACTCTTGAAACTATGCCATGATGTATATTGCCATATAGTGTGGGGTTATTTTAGGACCACTTTCTACCGCTAAAAACTTTTCTTAGCTTTGCGAATGCTGCCGGTGTGCTTTTCTTTACATCACTTTGCTCTTTGTATCCTTTTTCGTCTCCAGCCCTCTCACCTGTTTTTAATCCCTCTGCACCTGCTTCTTCTTGTTTTCTACCTTCTCAAGACAGTCAAGTGGTTTACTCACTTGCATTTCTTCTTCACCTGTACTTATTTTTTTCTCTGCTCACTGCAGTTGAATGATCTGCACAGCTGCTGATGAATTTTCTTCGTCCCTTGTTCGTGTCTTACAGCTAGGACTTCCCAGAAATTGTATTAAAAATCAGACTGACATTCATGAGATTTGGATGAAGAAATATGTCGAATCTGCAGTCTGTATAATGGCTGAAACCCTCACCGCAGCACTGCAGTGGTAGCATCCTGACTGCAGTGGACATGGTCAGTGCCATAATCATGATACATGATAGCAAAATGAATACAATTTCAGATCAGAAGCAGTAACCGTGAATCTTCTGCCCTGCACTGCTGCCACTAAGAACACTGCTGAGTGTTGTGCGAATATTTACAACAGGGACACTCAGTCGTGCCAAAGTCACCTATCCCATGCTTATGAAACGAAATGAATCGAACAAGCTAGTTCATACTTAACTGCGATAGAAACACAAAAGTCATTATTTGACAGTACTTACATCTCCCTCATCTGCTGACTTGTCGCAGACAGTAGGTACAGATCCCCCCACGGCCCTGAAGTTAGTTCCTTATTTGAATTTTTCGTTCTACCTTAAGGCCTCGTTCACACGGACGTTTGAATCTTGGATAAATTAACACTCTCTGAACGCCATAGGCGTTTTTGTAGCGTTTTATATCTGCGCTTGATTGGCGTTACACTGGCGTTCATCTGACGCTGTTTAACCCCTCTTAAGCGCTTTTTTTTTTTTTTTAAATACTGGATTTTGAAATCAATATTTCAAAAGCTTGTGGCTTAAAAGGGGTTAAAGATAGAGACTTACTGTAAATTAGAAAAATGTTGGGCAT
>JBBPCY010000018.1:3212057-3224766 GCA_037974405.1 Brachyalestes nurse
AAGCTCGAGTCATCATAGCTTGCGTAATATAGACCCAGCTCCCTAATAGATTAACGGCGATATTTTTTTTTATCGCCGATAAAAGTCTCACGTTAACGCAGCAGTTAACGCCGATAACGGCCCACCACTAATATATATATATATATATATGTTCTTTTATGCAAAAATATACGTTCTTTTATGCAAAATTCATGTGCTTGTTTTCTTAGTTATATGTACAAAAAGGCCCCTTGAATATATATATATATATATGTATATATATATATATTAAAAAGGCTCTGAGAAAACAGTGCTTCACTTAATATTCATGCATTCATGCTCTGATCCAGTAGCATTAGGAGTCTTGCCCAAGGACTCTTTTTGATGTAGTGTGGTGTATTTACTGGCTGGGCGTAATCAAACCCCATTCTCCTGTTCGGAGGGCAGTGGCATTACCTGCTAGGCAACACCATCTGCAATAATTGCTCATGAGACACCCATTATATACAGTATATATTCATGCAATGAAAAGAAACAACAAACTGACCTGAACTGGGCCTTTTGTCCCGTTACAGGTGGAAATGCTGGAGCGAAAGTATGGTGGCTACTTCCTGAGCAGACGAGCGGCCCGTACCATCCAGACCGCCTTCCGCCAGTATCGCATGAACAAGAACTTTGAGCGTCTGCGAAGCTCAGCCTCTGAGAGCCGCATGACACGACGCATCATCCTGTCCAACATGCGCATGCAGTACTCTTTTGATGATCGACAGCCTCAGGCACAGCCTCAGACCCATCACAGCCCAGGAATGGGCCCTCCACACTCGCCCGACCTTGACCCCGGACCGCCTGCCCGCCCAGGCGACTACACCCATCTTGAGGACTCCTTCTCCAAACAGGTAGGAGTCTCTTTCTCTCTCAGATCTCTCTCAGATCTCTTACAAACAAGTAAATGGTGGGACATAGCCTTTTGACTACTAATAACATACTTGACTTTAGATAGTTGGGAAAATGTCTTACAACAATTTCCCATTTCATTTGAAATCCACATTTGATGAGCATTTTATTTGTATATGCATTTGGTCAATCAAGATACTGTTTACAGTCTGTACAGATTGTAGTGCACCTATTTGTCTACATTTGTTAGCCCCCTTTACCCCATTCTTCAGTGGTCAGGATCCCCACAGGACCACCAGTGAGCCGGTATTGTTTGGGTAGTGGTGACAGCTGTGACATGTGTGTTTGTGATTGTGCAGTAGATCACACTCAACAGTGCTTTCACAGTTTTTAAAATTACTCTCCAATCTATTAAACACATCTAACATGTTAGTTCAACTTAAAGATGAAAAGTTTTACTGTGCTGAAAATAATCCACCAGCCAAATAATACCTGCTCACTGATGGTCCTGTGAGGATCCTGAACGTTACTGAATGGGGTAAACAAGGGCTAACGAATGATGCAGAGAAACAAATGTACAGTCTGTAATTGCAAACTACAAAGAACCAATAAAATAGACAGCTACAAGGTAGGCGTACCTAACAAGGTGACCTGTCAGTAAATAATAATGACAAACATGATGCATTTCTTTGAAAAAATGCGAAGCGTGATTGCATGGTTGCCATAAAACCAGTGCTTGGAGACACCTAAACATTTCTGTTATACCGCTGAACCATTGAGGTGGTGTTTACTCGCTGGCCATTTATGGCTGATTATTTTTAATTAAACCACAACACACAGTGACACATCTTTATTTATAACTGACTTGAGTTTTTGTGTCTTGAAGTCTGTTTGTGAGTCTGCTATGTTTTGCTCCATGTTTGTATCTCGAAGTTTTATCCCTGTCCAGCTGTTTTAGCAACATCACAGACTTTCTCGCCAACACACATTTTATAAGGGACTCGACTTTCCGCTCTCTCTCCCCATACATTACAGAGGTGACTCGACCACAAAAATCTTTTTGTTTAAACAACCAATACTCTGCCCCAATCAACCGATCAAAAATACTTGTGCACTACACCAGATATTAATGGATGTCAATATGTCAATTAAAAACTGTAGGAGCAGAAGAGGTGCCAAATTCCAGCTTAAAAAAGTACAAAATAAAACACAAAATATATATGAATTGGAAATAGTTAACTCAGAATGTATTTTATTAAAAGGTGAAACACTTGTTAATTTGAGACCAAGGTTGGGAAGGACTGTGGTAGAACCTTCAAGTTAATCAGTGATATCATTCGTGATGTTTTTTGCTTTAGGTGAAGTCCTTGGCCGATTCCATTGACGATGCCCTGACATGCCGGCCTTCCAGAGACGACTCTCAGGAGGGTATTGGGGACAGCAGCGGTGTGGTGGACGACTTTGGTGAATGCATCTGGAGCAGCAGCAGTCACCCATCTCTCCGCCGAGGTATGGCCGACCGGGACCGGAGCGGTGGGGGAGGCCTGAGCATGCATGAGGATAGCACAGCCACTTCGTACAGTGATGTCACCCTCTACATGGACGATGGCCTGCCGTCTTCGCCACTCTCACTGGACCGAGCCCCAAGCAGCACGGACACGGAGTTCTGGGGCGGCGGCGGGGGGAGCAGTGGGGTTGGAGGGCGAGAGGACAGCCGTGACACAGAAGGAGGAGGAAGCAGCAACAGTCGTCGGAGCACACCTTGCACAGAGTGCCGTGACTACCGCCTTCGGGGGGCGCACTTGCCCCTGCTCACCATCGAACCACCCAGCGACAGCTCAGTGGACATGAGTGACCGCTCGGACCGCGGCTCCCTCGGCAGGCAGTTAGTGTACGAGCAGGACTCAACTGGAGGCTCCCCACAAGGGACACTGAAACACAACCCCAACGCCCGCTCTGCAACCTCCACTGCAGCGCAAGGCCAGACACGTCCAGCCAGTCGCCCACTTCCCTCACACATCCCCCACCACGTAGCACACCATCATCACCACCACCATCACCACCATCATCATCAGTACCCCGACACTCCATCGTCTTCTTCTTCACCCCAGCAGCCCCCAACCACGCCGCTCTCTTCCTCCTCCTCTGCCCCTTTGCCCCCCGGTGGCCTGGATCAACAGTGCTGCTCGGACGGTGACAATGACTCACTAAACTCTACCACTAACTCTAATGAGACCATCAACTGCAGCTCAGGCTCTTCTTCCAGGGACAGCCTGAGGGAGCCACTGCCACCTCTGGGCAAGCAGACCTACCAGAGAGAGAGTCGCCATAGTTGGGACTCACCTGCCTTCAATAACGATGTGATGCAGAGGAGGCAGTACCGCATTGGTCTCAACCTCTTCAACAAGTGAGCAAAATATTCTCTGTCCTATTAGCACAACTAGTATTAGATCAACAAAAGAGATCCCCAGATATAAGCTGTATATATATTCATATATTCATATATTCATATATAAAATTCTAAAATTATTGACAATGTACAATAAACCTCACATAAAATGACTTTTTCACTTTAAGCAATAAAACAACTAAATATGCATAAGATAGCTAATGCGTGTTTTTCGACACAGTCATTTTATAATTGATTGATAGGAGTCAATGAAAATTAGGAAAGCACCTTCCTGTTTATGCGATGATTATTCTTTAGTCAGTCCTCATGGTGCACTAATGTGACCTGCCCTACTGTGTGTCATATCTCTCTGAACCACAGGAAACCAGAGAAAGGCATCCAGTACTTGATAGAGCGTGGCTTTGTATCGGACACACCAGTCGGCATCGCACGCTTCATTCTGGAGAGGAAGGGCTTGAGCCGGCAGATGATCGGAGAGTTCCTGGGCAACAGACAGAAGCAGTTCAACAAGGACGTTCTTGAGTGAGTCAGCAGGCAACAGAAAAGCCTTTTTTCAAATAAACCAATAAAAAGGGCACTGGAACCGAAAAAGAAAGTGTCTACAGAAAGCTTCTACTGAAGAAGTGCAGCATGCTGTGAAATGAATTTAAGTTTTCAAGGATGGATGGTGGATGGATTGTGTACAAATGCTGCAGATATGAGTAGCTATTCACATTATATCCATGCCGTCTCTCTTGTGTTTCAGTTGTGTGGTCGATGAGATGGATTTTTCTGGAATGGATCTAGATGATGCTCTGAGGAAGTTTCAAGCCCAGATCAAAGTGCAAGGAGAGGCTCAAAAAGTGGAACGACTCATAGAGGCTTTCAGGTTGGGAGTGTTTGTGGGATAATCAATAGCACTTATAATGCAATTTGTAGACATTTCGAATATTTCTACCTTTTTCGGTTTTCGGTTTTCGGTTTTCGGTAGTAGTGCATAGTTTGAATGTAATGTGCGGTATTTATGTAATGCAGTATTTCTCTTTCACTCTCCTTCTCTCCCAGTCAGAGATACTGTGTGTGTAACCCTGTACTGGTGCGGCAGTTTCAGAATCCTGACACTATCTTCATTCTGGCCTTTGCCATCATCCTCCTCAACACAGACATGTACAGCCCCAGTGTCAAAGCAGATAGGAAGATGAAGTTGGATGATTTCATCAAGAATCTGCGGGGTAGGATTCCAAACCCAACTGCACACACTTACACTCTCTTATATCATCACATAGACACACATTTTTGATTTTCTGCTTGTATAGTTCAGTTCAGTTTATCTGCTAATGTGCCCCAGACAGCCTTTATCCATCATTAGCAGTATTTGCAAGTATCCCGTTAAGGGCAGTCTGGTGTAACACTGCATTATTCTACATTCAGCTGCAATTCGGAGACAAGTGGATTACCTCTTTTCCCCCAGGGGTCGACAATGGGCAGGACATCCCGCGTGACCTGCTGGTTGGGATCTATCAGCGCATTCAGAAGTGGGAGCTGAGGACCAATGATGACCACGTCTCCCAGGTCCAGGCAGTAGAGAGAGTCATTGTGGGCAAGAAACCAGTGAGTATATGTTTTATTTTTCCCCTAAGAAAGAAGTAAATTAAGTAATAGACGACATCAGATCAACAGACTGATGAAACCTTTTTATGTTTTTTTATTGTTTGTTTCTGTGCAGTTATTTATTGTGATCTTGGGATTTTTTGTAACGTCACACGACTGTCCTTGTACAGGTCCTGTCTCTTCCTCATCGTAGGCTGGTGTGCTGCTGCCAGCTTTATGAAGTTCCAGACCCCAACCGCCCCCAGCGGACAGGCGTCCACCAGAGAGAGGTCTTCCTCTTCAATGACTTGCTAGTGGTATGTTCACCAATTACCCTATTGTCATGATGAGCACACTCATCAGGAGCAAGCGCGTGTATTTTCCTTAAACGTGCGATTTAGCTCATTCTTCTCTTCTTGCTGTTGATCTGACAGGTTACAAAGATCTTCCAGAAGAAGAAAACTTCAGTGACGTACAGTTTCCGGCAATCTTTCCCACTGGTGGAGATGCAGGTTCACATGTTCCAGAACTCCTGTAAGTATTGGCTTCTGTCAAAAAGTCAGAATAGTAAATACTCTGCAAGCTTCAAGGTCAAACGATTTTTAAAATGATGAAAAAAATGTGGCTTTTATTGCTCTCTCTGATTTTTTATCTGTACCACCACCTCTCTCAGATTACCCTCATGGTGTCAGACTAACGTCAGCGATCCCGGGCGGAGAACGCAAGGTGCTGATTGTGTTCAACGCACCGAGTTTGCAGGACCGCACACGCTTTGTCAGCGACCTAAGAGAGAGCATTGCTGAGGTGCAGGAGATGGAGAAATATAGAGTGGAGTGTGAGTACAGCCCCCTCTGCTGGTCCCTGTTGTGAACCACACCGTCCTAGTTTTGTCTTATGAATAAGTTATTAGGATAAAATGATTCATTATAGCGTTTGTAATGCCTTTACCAAGTAGAGTTACAAAAATACTAAATATCACATTTTAAATGCTCAGTATAATATCATCATAAATAGTCTGACAGTCAACATGTCAATTGGCATTCAATTTAATTTATGTGGTTTTATCCTTACCCTAAATGTATGTGATGACATGCAGAGTTTGCTTATTTGTTTTGCTCTTGACCTACAAGGTGAATGTCACTAGCAATTGATTGCAGCTTATATCAAATCAAAGATACATTTAAAACACATATTTCGTTGTCAAGCTAGAGCAATAATCCTAAACTTGGGGGCTGTCAATTTGGGAGATGACAGGATAATAGCCAAAAAGAGGGCAAAGGTTTATCTTTTCCTAACCTCACAATTTTACCAAAAAGTAAACATAATGTTGAGAATGACTTTTACATGATGTCTCCCATACCAGTGATATCACACTATTATAGGCTCAAATGGAATGACTGCATGACTGTAGTGATGCATGCACACTTTGTTGTATTAAAAAAGTCTCTACCGGGCACAGTTAGTGGTGCTGTGTTGCAGTAATAAGCAAAGCAGCTAACCTAGATGCTAACTTTGCCTCCTCTTATTTGTATTATGTGATGCATGATAGTGTCCTTTGTTGACGCTGACTCTGACACAGGGTGATCTCAGGTGACAAACACATAAGGCTTCATCCTGGACTTTTGTCCTTTTTTATGTGATGAATGTGGTGACACAGTAGTGCTTGGATGTTTACATCTGCATAAGTATATCATCAGATTTTCATACAAATAGACAGAAATAAGTCACCTAAACAAATAAGATGAAATATACTTGGTAATTCATTCAGTGAGGGAAAGTATCTGATGTAAAATATCTGTGAGTGGCAAAAGAATGTGAACTTCTAGGATTAACAGTTAATGTGAAGGTTAAATTAGAGTATTTTCGATCAATAGGAGGAAATTCAAGACCGCTGTTAACCTCCCCAGGAGTGGTCGACCAACAAAGATCCACCTAAGAGAAAGGTGTGTAATACTCTGTGAGGTCACAAAGGAACCCAGGGTAACCTCTAAGCAGTTAAAGGCTGCTCTCACATTTGGTTAATTGCAATGTTAATGAGGAGAACACTGAACAACAAGGTTGCAAAGGGATTGGTTTAAATAAGAAGTGTTATGTTTGGAGAACATATCCATTCCAGTATAAGGACCTTATCCAATCTCTGAAACATGGCAGTGGTAGTATTATGACCTTAACCCAGTAGAAATTTTGTAGAAAGAGAAGTTCCTGTGAGGAAAACCTATTTACATCTCAGAGTTGTTTTCTATGGAGAAATGGTTTAATATCAGCCAGGCTGATGTGCAGGACAGTGCAAGAGATACTGAGAGCAAAGGATTGCATACTTTTGCCGCTCACAGATATGTAACATTGGATCGTTTTCCTCAGTAAATAAATGGCCCAGTATAATATTTTTGGCTCTTTTGTTCTCATTATTTCAAGGACTTGTTTGAAAATCTGATGATGTTTCAGGCCCATATTTATGTAGACATTTAGAACATTCTAAAGGGTTCACAAACTTTCATGCACCACTGTATTGATGAATAGTTACTCTACTCTCATGTCTCCAAAGCAAAACTGGGAAATAAAAGCAGTTAACATATTATATGAAAATGTTCACCAGAGCGCTTTTGTAATACAGTAATCCCCCAGTTTTATGCGGATCAGGACTTGGATTCAGTCACACGCGGATTTTTTTTGAGAACCTCCTTTTTTTGCTTTTCTGTGCCAATAAATATATTTTTTCTGGATGTTTTCACACAAAGGGACCTGTTCACCTCATCGCCGTGTCCCAATACTTTTGTCCCGCAATTTTCCGAGTTACATATCTCGGCGGGGAAAGGAATTTCAAACTCCACAGTTCAGTAGATCTCCAGGATACCTTTCCAACGAGCCCTCATTTGTGTTTTTAGCCCAAATAGATGAGGTTTTATTCTCCGAAAACCAGGTGTCCAAATACGTTTGTCACACAACCTTCCTAGTTGGAATTTTTTTGAGAACCGAACTCATAGTTTTACGCGGAAATCCCCACAATAATGCGGAAACAGCAAATATCCTCCACCTGTTTTTGCTTTTCTGTGCCAACAAATATATTTTTTCTGGATGTTTTCACACAAAGGGACCTGTTCACCTCATTGCGGTGTCCCAATACTTGTGTCCTGCGATCTTCTGAGTTGCATATCTCGGCGGGGAAAGACACTTCAAACTCCACAGTTTGGTAGATCTCCAGGAGACCTTTCCAACAAGCCCTCATTTGTGTTTTAGCGCGAGTAGATCAGGTTTTATTCTCTGAAAACCGGGTGTCCCAATACTTTTGTCACGCAACCTTCCGAGTTGCATATCTCGGCGGGGAATTTAAATCAAAAGACAGGTTTACCTTGAAAAGAGCTGAATATGGGTTTACCTTTACATTTTCTTTAAGGGTGATGCATTAAAATGAAATTAAAGTGTTCTGGAGGCATATTTAGGATTTACACTATAAAAATAGGCCTTTTATAGGCTTTTTTTTTTAACCAAAACACAGCAACGCCATTTATCCACTAAACACGGGGGCTCTTGGAATGTAACCCCCTTGAAAAGTGAGGGATTACTGTACATCCAAAGCACAAAGTGAATACTCTCAAAAATGACTTTCCAGTATACCATTATTGACAAAAATCTACTGAGCATTTTTAATGCGTTATCCACGTTCAGGTTCTCTGATGTGGAACCGAGACGTCCCCCAACTTATGGGACGCTGCACTCAAAGGCACATTCGAAAGCAGTCAACAAAAACGATGAAACGGGTATAAATGGCAACATTTAATTTGTGACTATCATCCCATTTCTAAGGACTTTTATGACAAACGTACAAGATTTTTCTCTTCTTCGTATGTTATTGCTTTACAGTAAAATGCACTGGTTGGAGATGTCCATTAGAGCAAGATGATACATTCAGATATGTTCTACAGATGCCATGGTTCATAGTATCTAACTTTACATTAAATATATACACATATACCTTTTTTATCTTATTTATTATAGACAGAAATCCCACGTCAGATTGAGCTCACAGTGCATAGGGTCGCGTCCGTTCAGAACGAACTACACACACTTCCGCCGCTTCTCCAAACCGCTGCATCTGTCAGGTGTATGTGCGCTTGGTTTGTACAACATCTTTTATACAGTTACGACACGATCCGACCTCTCGAAAAGAGATTATTAACAAATATGCATTTGAGATCCAGTGGTGCAGGACGCTTGCATGTGTGAAAAGTGAAAAGAGTGAAAGTACAGAGAGCAGTGATGCTGTTCTTCTCAGACGGGGTTGGGGGCACCTGTACACACCAAAAAAACAAACTTTCGGGGAAACAAAAACAATCAACTCAAAGAGGCTCTTCGCTCACTGCTAAGTGTCAAAATGTCTGTACAGATACGCTTCCCTTAAAACAAAAGAGTGGAAAAATAATTAATAGCCGAGAATTCAGCATTAGCAATGTCCGTACAGTTCCGAAAATGGCACTAGAGAAGAGTTTTCTCTCTCTTTCTCTCTCTCTCTCGCGAAATCAGGTCCCATTCAAGACGCCATTCAAACGTAAAGCTGAGGATGCAGAGCTGGAGGGCAGGAGATGGTTCCGTGGTCTGCAGGACTCCAGGCTTTCCAGGGTGTGTTCACTTTCTCCCAGTCACAGTAGCAGCAGTCTGAAAGCGAACCACACCAAGCCTGGAACATTCCAAACGCTCTACTGCCACAGAGGAGCAGGAGGTGGTGAGCAAGTCCTTCTCAAACCCAGTGGGGACAGAAGTGTGAAGAATTAATGCCCCCCCGGGGGTAGACCGCCTGCATAGAGTCCCCGATCGGAGTGTCCTGTCCCTCACTGCCGGAGGATCCTGACCAGTTAGATCAGGACTTACCAGTTAGTCCAGTCCGTCTCAATGGTTTCTCAGTGAACTAAAGTTAAAGCCTGTCCAGATCGATTTTCTGTTAGTGGACAGCCTGAATTCTAGTCAAGCTGTCAACCTGTTTATTTTTCCAGTTCGCTGGATGGTCCCAATCTCAGCCTGTCCAATTAGACATTTCAATTAGACAGAGTCCACCGTTTTCAAATTCAAGCCTGTCTGGATTCTTAATTAGCTGGAACTCCGTCGTCCAGACAAATTCCAGCCTGTCAAGTAAATTTCTAAATTAGCCAAACTGTAGCCTGTCCAGAGAATCTGGCTATTAGTTGAAACCCAGAACTCAAGCCTGTCCATCTTTTCCCCTTAACAAATCTCAGCCTGTCCAATTAAGATTCTCAGTTTGATTAGATTTCAGTTTTTAAATTCGAGTCTGTAGGTTGGATTCTCAATCAGCCAGATCTTTGTTATAGATATACTCCAGTCAGTCTGGTTAGGTTTAGATAGCCAGGCAGTTCACATTCAGACCTGTCCAGTTCTACAGATAACTCAAACTCAGTCTGCCCAATAGGACCAGAATTCATTCTGGAATTGAAACACCCCCCAAAAGCACCACCACACTGGTATCGCTAATTCCTAACCTCTCAGAGCTCCTCAGACTGTGCAGGTTCACGTTTGTCCTTGGACGAGATGCGTGAAGAGCGATGCTTGTAGTGAGATTGCATATAGTAGCATTAACTCTCAGCCTCGGTGGCTCAGTTTCATTCTCCTCATGATCCACCAGCGCTCCTGCTCATTTTTGCACGGTGGAGGAAAATAAATAAGTAAATAAATAAATAAATAAATAAAAAAACATCCCAACTGCAGTTTTTTTGCTCATAGCTGCCTGGTAAGTGATCGGGCCACGGTTTCCATGGAAACGGCGCTCTGCAAACATCCGAACTGCAGACAGGAGGCGCTGTGGAGGGCTTGTGCTCACAACGGCGATGCAGGGACGTCCTCACACACACACACACACACACACACACATGGCAGAAGGAAGCACTGGTGTAATGACGGGACTGCTTGCTTTGTTTTAAAGTGCATGTATCTACATGTAAAACTGTGTGGAACCCCAAAGTGTGCCACAAAACCCCATAATAATCCCTGAAACAGATCAGCCTCCGTCAGCTGATGGACAAAGCGAAGGCCACGCCCCCTCCGGGGAGGGGCAAACACTTTCTCCACCCCTCGCTCGATTAAACAGACGTGGTTTTCCTTCGACCATCACATCGTCACCCCAGCAATTCTATATTCTGGAAATTCTTCATTAATTTCTCTCTGTCCTGTTCGGGCGCCAGGAGGACAAACATGCCCAAAACATTCCTCGAAAACGGAGCAAATTCACCTAAAGGTATGAAGCACAGGACGCAGCTTGACAGTTTTTCTGTACTAAGATTTGTTTAAAGAAAAAAAAAGAAAAAAGGTAGTTCTGCAAAACCTGAAAAAGATGCTCATCCTGCAGGAGAAAATGTTTAGAAATATAGAAATAAAATAAAATGACAAAAGAAAGGAGAAGCAATGAGAAGAGAAAAATGACAAAATATCTCAAAATATCTCAATGCAAAGGGGACGTGGTCCATTTTCGACTCCACTCTGGAATGCAGAGGAAGTCCTTATCTTCTTTCTTTTTTAATTTTTCTGAGGGAAAAGAAGAGCTGCCAACAAGAAGATCCTCTGGACGGACGAGGACGTGCAGGAGAGCAGGTTGGAGGTGCAGATTAAGGTGTGGGAGTTTTAGGGCTGAATTTTAAACTGCACAGGTCTTTAAACGTGACTGAAAGAAAAAGCTGTGATTTTTTTAAGGACATCCTTGAAGCGTCGCACTGATAGATGATTCCAGATAAGGAGATGGAACTCCAGAATCTGCTCCATCTGAAGGTCAGCTCTGAGGTAATGGTGGTTTTTTGACACTACAGTGGAAGAACAGTGGCGTTGTTGACTAACAGAACAGTTCAGTAAGCTAATGTCGCTAACAGTGAATGAAAACCAGTGGTCAAACATTAGCATTATGTTAGCATGCTAACTGGTGGCCACAGGTTTTCCTCCACTGTTGGCAGGTTTTATTGCACGACTCCTTTAAGGGAAGGTTCAGATAGTATGATGGTTTCTAGTGGTGTGTTCTAGATCTACGTTTGGACATTTTTAACACCTATTCCATTAAGCTAATGTTGCTAACAGTGAATGAAAGCCAATGGTCAAACGTTAGCATTATGTTAGCATGCTAACTGGTGGCCACAAGTTTTCCTCCACTGTTGGTGCGTTTTATTGCACAACTCCTTTGAGGGCAGGTTCAGAGGGGATGATGGTATCTGGTGGTGTATCCTGGATGTACGTTTGGACATTTTTAACGCCTGGAGATGCCTGATGCTGATTCTAATGGTCCTCCTGGCACATGGGCAGGTTGACGAAGGTGAAGACGTTGTACTCGATCATGATGGAGAAGCAGAGGAAGATGGCGTACAGGATCAGCACGTACAGGCCCAGTTTGAAGTCCAGCTTCCAATTGTTGATGTGGATGCCCAGAATCTGCACAAACAACAGCTAACAGAGTTAGCAAACTCAAGAACCAAGATATGCAGGTGTTCAGAGAACAGGAGGGACTGATTCTCTTCTAGAAGATTATTAAGGATTACGTGCCTCCAGATAGTATTTTATATTTATTGTTTAGTTAAAGTGTTTGCATATTCAGCGATAAATGTATATGTATATATATATACAGTAAAATCTCGCTTTAACGCGGATCACCAGTCACGGTTTCAGTCTAACGTGGATTTTCAAACCTGACTGTGATGAGGACGAGGGGACGTGGCAGACAAGGCCCGGACGTCACAGTCAGCTGTATTCAGAAGTAGTCAGTAGTAGATCAGTAATATTGATCAGTAGTAGATCGGTAATATTGATCAGTAGTAGATCAGTAATGTTGATCAGTAGTAGATCAGTAATATTGATCAGTAGTAGATCAGTAAT